>PISX010015433.1:0-49782 GCA_004024625.1 Mellivora capensis
GTCAACGGCCCTCTGTCCCCCAGCCCACAGTGACACTTCCTTCAAGAAACAATCCCAACCACAGACACTTCGACCCCTAGCTCCAGTCATCCTGCAAAAAAATGCAAGACACATGGCCTTGCTTTCCTCTCCACCTCTCTCTTTATTCCTGATGAGAATTCCACTCCATCATGCCTGGCTTATGGTGACTCCTCATTTTGTGGGGAGAAATTTATTATTTCTCTCAGTCACTAAAGCCGTACACTGGGAACATGATTTCCTCTCAGTCACATTGATATTATAAAGATCCCAACTAAAATGTCAGAGGCAATTAAAATATTTCATCTTTAAGAAGTATAAAAATGGGGTATGAAAAATCATGAGGTTTTTTTTATCCTGATAATAATCACACACTAATGAAGGGGGACACATTAGGAGAATACAAATGTACAAGGTCAGATATGAAGAAGAACAGGATGCTTCATCATGAAGAGAGAGAACTTCGAACAGTTCGTCTTTGTTCTTTTTCGTTTTTGTCATTTTTGTCTTGAGTGACAGGGAGGATTTGATGACCTTGCATATACATGATCTCAGTGGGTTTCACTGTGCCCCTCCAATTCATATCCGCCCAGAACCTCGCATTAGGACCTCATTTGGAAATAGGGTCTTTATGGATGTCATTATAAAAAGGATTGAGGGAGATCATACTACATTGGGGTGTGCCCTAAATTCAATGCAAACGTCTTTACAAAAAACAGAGCCAGAGAGAAGGTCATGTGAAGACAGAGGCAGGGACTATGGCTCTGTGACCACAAGCTATGAATACCAGGAACCTCTGGGGTTTCAGAGATACAAAGAGCTCTGCCCCTGCAGGGACTCCAGGGAGAGTGTGGCCTTGCTAATGCCTTGATTTCAGATTTCTAGTCCCAGATTTCCAGTGAGGAAATAAACTTTTGTTTTAAGCCACCAAGTCTGTGGTATTTCATTAGTGGCAGCCCTAGGAAACTAATATAACCAGCATGCCACATGGTAATTGTTTAATTAATCATATGGATCTCATTGGATTTTTTCGGTAGGTCTTATCAAGACTGACAAAAGTGGGCTGAAGGCTGATGCGGCACGTTCTCACAGAGGGCATTCCTAAATGACCCATTGACTGAATTATCTGTCTCTTGTGGCTTGGCCCTTCCTTCTTACCTCCAGCTCTGCTTTCCCTGGGATGTTCCCTCTGCCACTGCTCAACATCCTTTTGCTGCCATGAATAGGTGCTCACCACAAAAGACTGGATTATTCTGACTCCAGTTCTTTAAAAAATCAGCCAGTCAATAAGAAAACATTATAGATTCTACAGTAGGAAGACAATTTGGGTCATCTAGTTGAGTGGATATTTTCGTCTGCTTACCACCTAAAAGAATTTTGAAAAACTATGTATCACCACATGCAATGTTAAGTTGAAACTAAAAAGACTTTGTTGTAAGTTGAAATCATTGTCAGGAGTGCAGTTTCCACGTCAGCAAATACTGGAGTTTTAAAAATAAGAGTCAACTCAAACTTGGGTTTAAAGAAGTCCAAATACCATAATAATTTTATATTTCAGATCTGGTGCTGAGAGGCACACATGAGCAAACTCAAATAAGGGTTGGCTATTTTACCTCATTTTTCTTTCTCCTTGAATATAAATTTTATTGAATATTTCTCATGGAATTGTATATAGTATAAATGTGCCTGAAATATAAATATGCCGGAAAATGCATTATCTCACTATATAAAAATATGAACAAAAATTCCTATGGCCATAAGACTTCAGGGGTTAAAAATTTCTTCTGGATTGACTCCTCTTCACAACTATCCATTGCTATGGAATTAAGCAACAGACATACATAGATCTACGATACGTGTTATCAAACAATATAAATATAAATGCAACATAAATATCAGAATCAAACAACAAGATTCTAGTGTATGGGGACCTCTGGATCTGGGGGTGTCCTTGACTCCGCAGGGGTGTCTCCACTAGAGACAGGCTGCTTTCCTGGGCCACAGGCAGCTTCTGGAGATGGACCCAGCTGTGATGAGTCAGCCCCCGACTCCTCACAGCCGTGTGAATGATCGCCACGGTCCCGGGGGTGGGGGGGGAGTGTGGCCGGGGGGACAACATACAGCAGTCTCTTAACGAATGCATGAAAGCATTTAGAACAGTAGTCAACACCATATTTGAGAAAGTGTTGCTTCTTTACATCACTATTATTTTATTCAATTATTATGTCATCAATAAGCTAATCATATCATTACTACGTTCTGGTAACATGTCATTCACATTTCTAGACCAATAAATTAGACTTCTAGCATCAGGAAGGCTGACAGATTAAAATATTGGGCACATAAGGGAAAAAAGAACCCAAAGAATTGTTTGAATAGCCAAGATACTGTTTCTGCTCTTGAAAAATAAAAATCCTAGGTTTTACTACCTGTTAATTATTTGGGAAACTGCATATTTTCCCCATTGAAACCTTTTTTGGGGGAGTGAGGGAATAGAGTTAAGACCACCTCTCTCCCCAAGAGAAAGCATCTTTGTGTCTCTTACTAAATGGCCCCTTCCCCCTACACCCTCCACACTCTCACTTCCATTCTGCTCCCTGCCAAAAACACAGATCCTCTAAATTTTCATTTCCTTTAAGCCAAAGCACAGAAGTAAATTAAAGCCTTTCCAAACACTACTTAACCATTCCTAATATTTATGTAAAAAGGACATGAAAATGTCAAACATGCTCTTAGATGAGTGTGTTTGAGTGGTTAAAGGAAGTATTTCATATTAAAATTATAACCCTCGAATTGCATAGACTCCTTCTTCAAAAATGAGTTAAAGATGCTAAAATCCACCATTGTTTGTTAAATGTGTTTGCATAAATCTGCCTTTTCCTGACAGCAAGTTACTCTGAGAAAATAAACATAGGACTTGAATTATTGAACTGTTGCTTGTATTCAATAAATAACATACCTTATTGTCAACATAACCATATTTTGAACGGCAGGCTTATACCATTAAAGCTGCGGGGTAAACAATGGTGCCTGAACTGAGAAGTATTTTTTAGCTAGTACCTAAGAATGGATCTATAGTATGTTAAAACAAAACAAAAAAAGTCTATGTCAAAATAATACTTACATAAAATTCCCTTTCTTAGAAGGGGGAGCTATGAATACTCATGGAAATAGTTCATTTTTTAAGAACTATTTAAGCATGAATAAAAGTCACACAATTTATTTCTGAATTCTACAGATTGGTTTAGCACTTTTCTTTTTAGCAGGAATTACAAAACTCAACTGGACTTGACATGTCTGATTTAAAATATACAGGATCTAAAGAAATGGACAGCATGAACTATTTCCTAAGCGTTTGAAAACCTAGTATCTTTTTTCCGTATTAAGATGATTTCTGTATTTCGAAGATAATCTAGTTCCTACATTTTACTCTGTGCAAATATATTGAAAGTTCATTTGGGCATATTGTCCTTTACAAAAAAAAAATTTAAATAGAAAGGGCTCCATATACTCTTCTACCAAAATCATTCTGGGTCCTGAAAAATGATTAAAAGAGTAAATACAATCTCATTGATCTGCTCACAAATGTTCACATTTTAATGTACGGAGGATCAAGTTTTCCGGCATATTTAATGCAATTGGCATTAACTGGTATTTCCCCAACCTTCGCTCTGTAGGTTTCCAAGATATCATTCCTTCCAGGTTCCAAATTTTTGACCAGACAGCTGAGCTGAACAAACAAAACCCTGGCTTTTCTACCTCCCCTTCCTAAAAGATGTACTGTCCACAATGTTCCATTGTAGGGGGCGGATTACTGTTACCATCACGCCTCCCATGTCAGGGTCTCCCCTTGCATGCAGGGCAGAACACAGTGTACGTAGCTGCCCGGTTGATGCTGGATTTGGTCATGCAGACTGTTGTAGCAATGGAATGGAACAAAGGAACATCTTTAAGATCACACGCATGTCCAGTCCAGCTAACAACTTATATCCATATAAACTGCCATGAAAAGAAGATGTTTCAAGGGGCGCCTGGGTGGCTCAGTTGGTTAAGTGTCTGCCTTCGGCTCAGGTCATGATCCCAGGGTCCTGGGATCAAGCCCCACATCAGGGTCCGTGCTTGGCGGGAAGCCTGCTTCTCCCTCTGCCTCTGCCTGCCACTCTGCATACTTGTGCGCTCGCTCTCTCTCTCTCTCTCTCTGTCAAAAAAAAAAAAAAAAAGATGTTCCAAGGTGTCAGTGGTCCTCAGAGGGTAAGGACACACATGGATCAGCCTGGGACTGGACTGGCACCCTGGAACCCCTAGTCCGGCTCCGGCAGTCAGCTCAGCTCGGGGAGCTGCATCCAAGCAGCAAACCCTCAAGAAAGGAAGAGACACTTTTCATTTATGACACCGTGTCTTTTTTTCACAGAAACATTGCGGCAGCAGACTCTGTCACCTGCCCTGGGACCTACAGTGGGCTGATCCTGACAGAAAACCACATGGGCAAATGGAGGCCTGACAGAGGAGAGCCGGGCTGCGTGTCTCCTAGGAGGGCCGGCAGCGCAGGAAGACAGGTGTGCGTGTTGGAATTTCATGCAAAGTTCTCTTGTAGCAGTGGGAGTGTATATATCTTGGGTTGCCCCCATACCTGGGCTTTCTTTCCTTTTATTGAAAGTAGCAAGAAGTCATCAAGTATAGAACAAAGTCCATTTCAAATGCTTAATATATGTATTTGACTGTAGCCAGTGGTGAAGGGTTACATTTGCTGAGAATCTTTCCAGGCCATCTGGTCACTGGCCAGGGTTGAATGACTATTTTACCGTATTCTCCCTAATTGTTCCTAAGGACCCTGAAAGAGATGACTCATTCTTGCTCCTAGGAACCAGGGAGTTCTAGAAGCTAAACATGTATGAATATATATATATATTTCCCTCTAACTACTGTAAATACCATAATGAACCTGAAGAATTCAACTATTGCTGGCACCTTAAACGCGCAGGTCCGTCTGTAACTGCGAAGGTAGGCCTCAGTCACTTAGTAAACTTACACGCTGCCTCTCATTTCCGGTTTCACTGGCCCAATTCACAAGGCAATAGATTCAAGGTAGTCCCTCACCATAGTACACGATGTAAAAGCAAAGTGAGGAGGGAGGAAATATTATTTTCATTTTCCGGACAAAGAAGGTGAAGTTATGTTAGGAATCATCCCCAAGGTACAATCTGCAGCCGCACCAGCATGACCCCCCAGTGCTGACCAGCGGCAGGTGTCAGGAGCCCCCACCCTGCCTCTCATTGCAAGATCAGGGTGACCAGCAGGAGGCCCCTTTGCATTCGAGGGGCTGGGATAGAAGCGAAGGGCAAGGATCACATCTTCACTAGGGATTCCATTGGAGCTGGAGGTAGTGAGGGTCACGCTTAAGGAGGAAGCAGTGTTGACCGTTCCCTGGGGTGTGTTGTTTATAAGGCAAATATGTTTAAGTCGGAAGAACCCTACGCTTCAGCCCTCCACTCTCTTCCGTGAGAGGGTCTCCTAGACATTTAAACAGAAGAGGCAGCTGTGTGGTAAGAGTCTTTTCCCTGGGAGGTGTATCTATTTTCTGCGTACTGAGATCAGGAGCAGTAAAAATTGCCGAACGTGGCTGGGCGGGGAGGAACCTGGTGGCCCCGAGAAGCTGTGTGTATTCTGCAGAGTGGATAAACTGTTAGTGGTTCAATGATTTTTTTGAAAACGATTTGCAAAACTGCTGCAGGGGACAGATAAGTAAATGTTGATTGATTCCTTGAAGGATGCTGGCTCCCAGCTGAAGGAAATGACTGGAAATGTGCACTCTGGAGCTCTATTTCTTGTTGCACACCTAATTTGCTGCGGCGGAGGCAAGCTCTTTCAATCCACCAAGCCTCTGATCCCTCCTCCTATGGATCTCCCTTCATTTGTTAGTGAGGCTGAAGCCGGCCGAGGCAGAGCCTACGTCAGAACAAGGCAATATTGGCAAATGGGTGGGGGAAAATTGGATAAAGAGGTCAAGCGAACAATGGCAATAAGGCTGGATGCGCGGAGCCCGAAACGTTCTGAGCTGTGGACTTAGGGCCACGGTTGCTCTCTGAAACCTGCAGTCACAATGGCAGGCGTAAAAGTCTGCGGGAAGACCTTCCTCCGGGATCAAGGTGTCACTCACCCTGTTGATCCATGAATAAGCATTTTTGTCGTGCAGGAGTCAACCTTCATCTTATGAAGACAAAGGTCAAACTTTAGTACCGGTCAGCAGAATCAGATTTCTTCTCACTAACACACTGTATCCCTATCTGTGGTCTGATGCGGATTTTAGAGATTTTTATTCCTTTCTCATGCACCCTCTCAAGAGTTCTTACTTGCCCAAGGAAGGTGTCACTTGAAAGAATGTGGATAGGGGACCTAGGTTGGTCAGTAGGCTAAGCATCTGCCTTCGGCTCAGGTCATGATCCCAGGATCCTGGGATCGAGTCCCACATCGGGCTCTCTGCTCAGCCCTGCTTCTCCCTCTCCCACTCCCTCTGCTTGTGTTCTCTCTCTCGCTGTCTCTCTCTCTCTCTCTCTGTCAAATAAATAAATAAAATCTTAAAGAAAGAAAGAAAGAAAGAAAGAAAGAAAGAAAGAAAGAAAGAAAGAAAGAAAGAAAGAAAGAAAGGATAGCTTTCCATTCTCGTCTGGATGAAAGGATAAAATAAACCCATAAACTCCACTTGAAAGGAAAACAGCCACTATTTATACAGCTCATATTTAAAAGTATATTTCGGGAATATTCGTCTTAAAGAGGAGGGACATTCTGACACAAGCTACAACATGGGTAAACCTTGAAGACCCTATGTTGAGGGAAATGAGCCAGACACAAAAGAGCAAATACTGTCTGAGTCCATGTATTTGAGGCACCAAGAATAGTCTGGTTGGTAGAGTCCAAAGGTAGAGCAATGGTTACCAGGGGCTGGGGAGACGGGAAATGGGGAGTTAGTGTTTAATGGGGACATAGTTTCAGTTCCAGCAGATGATGTAAGTTGTGGAGATTCTGATGACGACAGTTCCTCAAGGGAGTGCTCTTCGTGCCTTTGCACTGTTTGCTTCCACATGGCTACAATGCCACACTTTATCCTGGGCATATTTTACCACAATAATAAAAGAAAGAAATAATAAGATAAATAATAAAAGTTATCTCAAAGTAAACTTCCTAACGTCATACATAAAACAAAGATACTACAACTACAGAAAGAAAAAGTGCACGACATGGGCAAGTCAGAAATAAGGTTACAAAAATTTGTAGGTATGCTTATCCAAATTCTTAGTCTTGTCCCAAGGAAAACAAGAAACTAATGTGTACATTAGATTAACTTAACTAGAGCTTTGCATGATCTGCAAGATATTTCTGTCTGTTCCTGAGGTGAGAATGAAGGGACAGGGAGACCACAGAAGGGCTTGCTAACCTACCCCTTCTCATGTCATCACCATATGGGGGTGTGTTATTTTATTTAAAGTAGCAAGAATGTATAGAAGAGTTGAATCACTATGTTGGACACCCAAAACTAATATAACACTGCATGTTAACTTCTCTGGAAATAACAGTAAATGAATAAGGTAGCAAGAATGTACAACAAACAAATAACATGGAGGACACGGGGAGATGGAGAGAGAAGGGTGTTGAGGGAAATTGGGGGGGAGATGAACCATGAAAGACTATGGACTCTGAAAAATAACCCGAGGGTTTTGAAGGGGCGGGGGGTAGGAGGTTGGGGGAGCCTGGTGATGGGTATTATGGAGGGCACGCATTGCATGGAGCACTGGGTGTGGTGTAAAACTATGAATTCTGTTACGCTGAAAAGAAATTTTTAAAAAAAGAATGTACAACAAAGTCAATTGCACGTGTTCAGTGTGTATTTGACTGTAACAAACAATGAAGGGTTACATCTGTTGAGAATGTTTCCTAGGGCTGTGTGGCCACCAGGCTATATTGCATGCCTAGTGTCCCATGCTGTCCCTAATTGTTCATTAGGACACTGAAAGGACTCTGCTTTCAGGAACCAGGGAGTTCTAGAACCTGAACATGCATGAATCTCCAAGAGCATTAAGTCTTTAATACACATTAGAATAACGCATCTTCCTAATATTGGAAAGTCGGAGTCCTCAATGAAGATACAAGAAGGAAAAGGATGGCTTGGTGTATTTAGGACAGAGGAGAAATGAACACAGTAAGAGAAGTTCCAGAAAGAGGAGCAGAACACAGAAAAGCAGTTCAAAGGAGAGAGGCAGAGGAACACAGGCCAGATGAGGCTCAGAACCTGGATCCAAGGAAGGCTCTGGGGTTCTAAGCTCCCTGCACCACGAGAGCTGCTCTTCAGTGTGGGAACACCTAGCACAGATTGGTGACAACGGTGGTGGACCAGGCATAGCACGGGCCAGGCAAGGACTTTGCCATGTTGGAGTAATGAGCTATCACCAGCAAACTGTGTAAGAAGAAGGTGACAATCGAAACAAGACTCCCTTCAAAAGTACTTTCAGTTGGGGCACCTGGGTGGCGCAGTCAGTGAAGCATCCAACTCTTGATCTCAGCTCAGGTCTTGATCTCAAGGTGCTGAGCTCGAGCCCCACATTGGATTCCATGCTGGGCATGGATCCTTCTTTTAAAAAAAAGAGCCCTTACAGATGAGAGAGTGTAAAACATTGGTCCTCAGCTGGCATATTTAGGCTTAAGGACTGGTCAAGATTTAGCTATTCTCTACTTATGATTTCAAGAACCCCTTAAACAGAGTGAGGACAGCATTTAGAGCACTTATGATGAGGGGTGCAGCAGAAGTCCCTCTGGTCCCCAGGTGGGCTAAAGGCCCTGCCCACCCACCCAAGAGTCTCCCACCTCTGTGTTTCTGCTGGACACTGTCTTCTGAGTCTCCACCTGAGCTGAGTCTATAAAAGCCCAAAGTCAACTGATGGGGTTGAGCAGGGTTCTCAGTAGAGAAAGTTCAGGGCCCTTGGGGCATTCTGAATGTATAAGGACTTGAAGGGTCAGATGCATGTACTTTCTAGTCCAATAAATGCCAAGGGGATTTGTCCATCAGGAAGAACCGCGGGTAGACAAGCTCCCACTCATGGGCGCTGGCCTGGAGGACAGGGCAGGATTTAGTGCACGTGGCCCTGCCTACTCTTGTCCAAAGTTTTCACTATTGGTCAGAAGCAGAAGCCTCAGGGATTCCAGACTGTGGATTGTCACACATCTACCAATAGATAGAAACCAACCTAAAATCCAGGGGCATGGTTACCCTTAAGGTTTCTTGGGAATGTGTGGGTGGGTTTGAGGCTCCCAACCTCCCTGGCATTTAGCTGAACACCACCGCACCTTTGCTTCTCTCTTCCACCTGCAGCCACCGCTGGAAAGGAGCCCAGTATCTCATGGAGTTCTCTGGGGTCTGCAGACAGGGTGTACTCACATGAGCACTCCACGTGGCCCTTTTTATTGGCTGACCCACAAATCCTTTGAAAGAAGCCCAAACCAAAAAGCTGCGTCAGAAAGTGTCCATGACAGCCCTCATGACCCCTTGAGCTACAGCTCTCTGGACTAAAGGGTTTTGTCAACAGGGGCTTCTGGCAAAGGGTGGCAGCCTTCACCCAAAGATGCCTGGGGTAGTGGAGTTCTGACAGTTAGTGGGAACACCCCTCTGAAAATCAGCCATTGGCTTGCTGGGGTCTTTTTAGAGCTGCATGCTTGACTTCTGGAGGCCTTGGGAGGCTCTGACCTGCTACTCTCGTCCCAGGATAGGTCTCCTCAGACACAGGAACCCATGCTTGTCCAGAGGAAATGGTCTCTTCAAGAACATTCACGCCCAGGTTCCCCCAGTGTTGGCACTATCTATGAAAAAGCAGTCACTGTGCTTGGGCACTGGGGAAAGCTTTCTCCCCCACTCTGCCTCGTAAAGCCAAGCTCCGGACTTACGGGGCCCTCAGCCTGTACAGATTCCCCTGCAGACCTTGTTTGCAGACCATGGATCCAGCTCGAAACCAGAGGGTGTGTCCTCTGAGCTGCTGTGGCCATTCCTGCTCAGCTCCCGCTAAAGGGAAGGGACCATGGGTGTGGTCACTGCACTCCATGGGCAGAACCCCATGGATCTGGCCAAAGCTCATACTGACACACTGTTTTAATCTCTCTGCTGACTTTTGGGCTGTTGTCGGGGGCCCAGTCATTGGTCTCTGGGGGAGGGAGGCCACTTGGCCTGGACTAACGCCCACCTCGCGTCCAATGAGCTGCTCCTCCAACCACACCCTGGGGCCATGAACATAATTAGGGCCAGGTTCTCCATTTGTGGTCCCGCAATGGTCTCCTTGTACAGCAGAAGCCACTCTACGGTGGCATGACAGTCGAGATGGCCCTTCTGCACAGCCCACCACCCATCATCCTGATCCTGGAATCCTGCTGGTAGAAGCCCAGGTTACATGTCATAGGAGGCAAACTGAACGGGTTAGGCTCCTTCCTCTCTTGGTCAGGTTACTCACAGTGGCCAATGGCGTGGCATGCTCATGGAAGAACTTGCCATATTTTGGGAGGTCTCCTGGCTTTTGTTACATCGCCCAAGTGGAGGGTTTCTCATCTTTTCAGGGTATTTCAATAGCAAACTGCATAGAGGATACACTGTCTCTTTCTGGAGCAAAGGGAAGACTACTGTGTGCCCAGTACAACAGATCGGGCTTTCCAAATTCAGGGCTCCTCTGCTACAACACCCCCATGGCACGTGCATGCCTCCGTCTTGACCTGATGGCCTCCTCCCTCTGGGGAGCAGTGGTCCTGACTCAGCAAACACAATGCTCAAGGTGCCTGCTGCACCAAGAGTCATCAAGTCCTTTCCCTCTGACGTGAGGTCTCTGTCTGCTGGGAGCATCCACGAAACTGGGGCAGCCTCACTTGCTGGTTGCAAATTGGGCAAAATCTCCGACCCTTCAGGGGTCTAGTTGTTTCTAGTCAGGAGCGACACTGTCTGTGTCTTCCAGACAACCCATGGCTGGTTATAAAACAGACAGAAATCAACCACAGGCTTTGGATGCCTCAGACGGGCGTCTCTATCAAAGTGTGAAATGACAATATGCATTTAGGTCCCACGTATGGGAGAAATTCTTCATTTTAAAAATCAGTATCTTCACGTTCTAAATGAAAAATCACTCTAATCAACCAAAAGGCACTTCAGGGAGTACTCAAAATATGGGAGTAATATTCACCTCATAATTTTGTTTTATTGTGATGTGTGAATTAATCCAATAGTCATTTGGGTATTAATAATCCGCGGATGGGAGAAGAGAGAAAATATATATATTCCGAGCGGAAGAGGTTGACAGAAGGGCAGGGGCAGGCCATTAACTCCAGTCGGAGCAGAGATTTTCCTTCCTTTCAATAACCCCGAATGAAGTTACTCTGCCATTTAATATCATTATTTTGGTTCTGAGAGGACCATTCATCTTATAAATCAATTAGTTTGAGTAATGGTTAATTTCCATAGTTAGTATTTGATTTTGTTCAAGGGACTCAGAAGTTCGTCGGCCCCTCTCCCTCCGATCTTCCTGTCCCTTCACCTGTCTTCCTAGTCATCATTTCACAGGAGCTTCCCTGGGACCCGCAAAGCAAATTATTTGGTTAGGAGACCTCATTAGCGGAGTTTGGCATGGAAGGGGAATATTCGATTTAAGACCTGGAATTGGTGCCCATTCTCAGAGCCTTTCTGCTGCTCAAATGCATTAAAAAAGCAAACGTGAGCTGCTCAGTGAGAAGGGGGTAAATGCAGGGCAGGAGGATCGCCCCCCTGCAGAGCTATAAGAAATGGGGGGGGGGGGGCACTCTAGAAGCTTCACTGTACCCAGCGCCACAGATGCCAGAGCCCCTCCAAATAAACAAATAACCCAGGTAAAGCCAGGGAGTTTCCTATGCACACACAGCTCCCTAACAGAGCCCCCTGACTCTCCAGCCACAAGACTATCCCTTTAAGTCTCTCCTTCGTAGAGACTGTGGGACAACCACCGGCACATGCTTACCTGGAGAGACCATCTGGAAAAGGACGCAGCCGGACCAGCTATGACACAGAACTCTGGCCTCAACCTCCACAGCAATGGGCCCGAAGGGTCAGGACCTGGGCACTAGTGACCAGCCTCCCCCATTCTTGCCCCTCTCCCCCCCCCAACTCAGAACCAAACAGAGAAAGTCAGATGGGCTCCCCTAACCAACCACAAGGATGCCCCACTTCCGCTCAGCCACCCCAGCTTCTGTGCACCAATGGCCTCTGTCAGGGTGCCCCTGGAGCCACAAGAAAGTCTCTTGGTCCCCCCCCAAAAGCACATGGCAGTGGCTGAGTCCCGTGCTCCGGCAAGCTCCCAGTGAAGAGCCTTGCTTGTTCTCATTCAGTTGATCTTCATTTATTTCTACGTCAAGTAATAGGAGTCTGAGACTTGCTAGTGGTTCTGTAATGAAACTCTTCAATTACTGAATTGCAAAATTAATAAAAGTTAGGGGGTTGGGGGCCAGTTAGTTTGTATGTTTGTATTGCCATGAAAATGCACAAAGTGAAGATAGTGAAAATTAATGTGGGACCAGCAAAGCATTTACGGGGATGCCTCCTCCCTGAGCCCAACATCCACAGCCCACGCCCTCCACAGGGCTTGCCCCTAGAATCCTCAGTGGGCTAGATTATGGGCAACTGTCCCAGCGCTTGACAGGGTCTGATGGAACGCAGGTATGGGCTTGTATTTCAATCCAAAAGGAAAACGTACATCTGAATTTTGAAACGTATTAGACCCCGTGTATTCTGCATACAGTCTTGGGGACCAAACCCACCAGCTGACTTGTCCTGGGGTTATCGGCTGGATGCTGGGCTCAGGTGGGGCTACAGGACAGACATCACATTCATACCCGGGAAAGAGCCCAGATCGCATTCAGCTGGACTCCTTCTGTTTTGAATGGGGAACCTGAGCCCCACAGGTTCCTAGGACAAGGCTTCGCACATTCCAACGTTGCGATCGATCCTTAAATTTGAAAATATGGCAACTGCTTAACAACGGTAGGTGCCACAAGAGAATGAAGGTCACAATTAGCGTCATGATTAGTAAACAACATTTTGTCATCGTTATTACCAGGTTCGGATTATTTTCCTGGTTCATATTATGAAAGTTATCAGATTTTCTACTTGTTTTGGCTTCTATTCATTTCTTAAAATAAAAAAGCCAAGTTAAACAACCAAAGGAAAACCCGCGATATGCAAAACAGCTTACACATTGTTTTTCAGAGTCCATAGTCTCTCATGGTTCATCTCCCCCCCAATTTCCCTCAACTCCCTTCTCCTCTCCATCTCCCCATGTCCTCTGTGTTATTTGTTATGCTCCGCAAATAAGTGGAAAAAAAAAAAAAACAGCTTACACGTGGATATAAAGATAAATGGTGAGACCTTTTAAATAATGTAGGATTGCTCCTCAGAGAATATTTTGCCAGGATATTTTCTAATGAAGTAACCATCAGGGAGGTCATGTTCCCTGGGAGATCATTTCCAATTCAAATTATTACAAATAAGATTTCTTTTACCAGATTCTCCCAGTTATGCAGGCAGAGGCCTCACAGTTAAATCAGAGCAGTTTCCTTGCTTCTTTATTTGGGATAAGGAGGAAAATCAACAAATGTTGACTCTCAGAAGGCTCCAAATGAACATCTGATTAGGCCATTTACTTTTATGAGTAAACCAAGACCTGGACGTTCAGTTCTTTGCTAAAGGTCCTTCTGCTCAAAAGTAGCATATGTAGAAAATTGGATAGCCATTTCGCTGCTTGGTAATGGTAATAAAAAATAAGTTATTTGAACCTGGCAGTGGGCACCATGTTTTATCTGTGTTTATTCATTTAAGTCTTGCTTCTAAGACGCATAGCCCAATGGATAGTCTTTGTCAAACTGAAACTCAGTTAAATGTGTAATAATCTAGGCAGTTTGATTTCCAGACACTTTCAAAAGGAAACCACAGTTTAAAATAATATTTCGCAGCATTCTGTAAAGTAATTCATCTTTTTTCCTAACCAGACATTCGACAGGAGTTCTGTTTACCTTGTATTCTCTAATTAAACCACACCGACGGTTATTTTGTTCTTATACTACTATCCCCATTTTTTGGTGGTTGAGTGAGAGCATTACCTGTTGATAAAAGGAAGCAAATAGAAACAATCTTGTAGGAAATCTTGGTTTTCCGGAAAAATTATCTTCCTTCAGTTTTGTGGCAAAAGCCTCTAATAGATTATGGCATAAATCATTTATGATTCCCTCAGACAATTTCCAAGCCATTTGGCGACAATGATACAATGAAATAATGGAAGTTACATAGTAAATTTTTTCTGTTTTTTCAAAGTCCATATCAATTTCCTGTCCTTTTTATTTCCAGGTGAGATGCTTATTTGGGGCACACTGTTCTTTTTGACCATGAGCTTCCATCACCCTTTTTTTTTTCCTGTGATGTAATTATACAACGTCCTGTCACCTGCACTTTTGAAGGACAGCACACAGTCCCATTTGCATTCTGGCCACACAACAGAAGCGAGGTCTCCTCCATCTTTCCTGTTAGTATGCTATTTGTTAACTCTATTGGAAACACTTCCTAGAATAAGCCACATGTGTGGGCAATCCCTTTCCCTCTTTTTCAGAAAGAGCCAGGGGCTGGGAAGGCAGCATTTGGCAAAATGGTGTTGCCAGGTCACAGCTGAACACAGACGCTTTAAGAAAATGGTAGAGAAGTGGCCTCGGGAGATCATGTTCTCCCGGAAAATGCCATTTCTCTGCAAAGATGAATCCCCTTACAAGAGAACTGAAGAGTCCCTACAGATAAGCATCAGCTGAAAAGTATCCAGTGACTTCGAGGATCCTATACAAACCCCAAATTGTGGTGATTGAGCAAAAATGGCATTTGGATGAGAGAAGGCATTGCTGAGTCAAGGAATTCCAGAATCAGCAGTGTGACCAGAATTCTCATCACCCCCGCAGCAGCTGTCGTTAGTTCAAGGTCAAGGACCTCAGCCTCCTTGGTTATTAAACACAGGAATCGGACCAGAGAGCCACGGTCCCTTTTGGTTCAAAGAGTCAGGCATTGTGTATAACGGTCTCATCGTGACTCTATGACAGTTAATACAGCTTCTCCTTATTGCTAGTAAAGGCTTTATACATTTAGTACGTGGAGAATTAATAAGCAAAGAGAAAGATTCCATTTTCGGTGTTTTTCTGCTAATGAAAGGCTTCCTCCTCTCTATAAAATGGGTTGTTACACCATCTGCTGGTCACTCTGGACCTGCAATGGCTTTCGGGTTTTAAGGGCACACTTCTTTTTCTTCTGTTACCCCAAAAAGCTTTCTAAATGTTTTCTGAGCTTCACATAAAGTACACACAAATGCCAAGACAGTTGTCATAGTTTAAAAATAATTAAAATAATGAGCTTTTTAATCATGCATTTCCACGTGTTTCTCCAAAGAGGGTCTGATACATAACATTTTTAAAATAAGATGTCTAGATTGAATTTGTTGACATAAATACAGGGGTTCTGTGCACACCTTAACTACATAGCATTTAAAATGGAGCCCCTTCTCCACCTCCAGACTCCCTCCGGGAAGCTAAAGGCTACAAAATAGCAGCTTTCGTGGCTCCAGCCCTCTAACAGTTCCTTCCCAGATGCACAGTAAGAGAACTTCCCCCAAATATTGCCCCTGAGTTGTGAGGCATATGCTGGCGTCACTGTCCAGGAGACAGAGGGCAGTAGGCAGCAGGGTGGCACGGACCATTGAACTCCAAGTTATGATAAATAAACATCTGTTAATGAACAAAGAACAAAGACAATGTCTTCTTGGCAGTGGAGGAATGAACTTTCGGTGGAATTATCAAAGGAATAAATAAAGGAATCCCCCATTATTCACTACATAAAAGTCCCTGAAATCATGTCTTGCAACATGATATGCATTTGAAGATGTTCTAACGACATTCCTCAAGACCGTGGCACATCCGTCCCTTTTATAGTAAACAAAAGGGTTATCGTTCCAGTGACTCCTTATGGTTCTAATCTTGAAAACAATCCAACTGTTTTCCTTTGCAGCCCTTCACATAAGTCTGGCCTGCAGAACTTCCTCCAGAAGAGTCTCGGGTCTGGGTGGATTCCAGATGCTGCCCAAATATCCCCTGAGCCACGTCGGTGCACACACCGAGGGTGATAAGCAGGAGGCAGCTTTCATGCTGAGCTCTCTCTTTGAAGGAGGACATGATAGGTGCCAATTTCTGCAAAGGATACACAGTCCCGTCGTTATCCCTGGAAGCGACCAGGCAGCTACAGACCGGGACTGGTGACGAACACCATTCACATCCATGGCTGGATCTGACAAACCATTTGGGGCCCCTAGTGGAGGCTTGCCCCCCTCTGGCTTGAGCCCCCCTCCAACCTATGATAGCCTGTGATTTAATCACAGGGCAGGGGAGGTAGCATAGACTCAGGAAATGCAGCCTGATTTGTTCCGACGCCTGAAAACATTACCAGCATAAGTAAAGTTATGCAATTCAGATCGCCTGCACCACGATTCACCACAATTTGCTTTATCTCTTCCTGTGTTCCCATCCACCTCACCCTCTACCGGGGGCCAGAGGCGACCTGCAGGAGGACTGGGCACTAATGGACAGGGCAGGAGGAGAGGGACATTCATTAAGGGGCCCCTTATGCTCAAGGTGGTGTCTTCCCAAGGCTGCCTCCCACGCTTCCTGAATTAATAAAAGATACTTCCAAGCCAGCACAGTCCAATGATATCTGCCCTTCCATGTCTCAGTCTATAATGGAATCCACAAGTCCGAATGTGTGCTTTCCTTGATTGTTTTTGGGTGGCTTTCATAAGTCTTATGGGGAAATCTTTAATTGGCTTAGATATAGACAGGGGAGGGGCAGAGAAGCAAATATTTAAACCCAATGATACTTTCAAAGGAAAATCATCCTGGCCCCAGACCTCATCTTGCTTAACATATTAGGGCTGGGCAATCAAATGAATGAAAATGTCAGGAAGGGACATAATCAAATCCAGCTAGCGACTGCACACGCCATGCCTTATTAAATAAGGCCACAGCCCAGAGGACCCTGGAAACCCATTGCCCTAACTCAGTTAGTTCCCTTTGCTTCCAGAGAGCCCCAAGCGAGGAGAGAATTGGAAATAGCAGATTTGAACATGGCCGACTTGAAAACACCAGGCCGATAAGACGGTATCTTCAAATTAAAGTTTTCTTTTCTTTTTTTTTTAAGAAATTCTCCCTTTTTTCCAGCTTTATTGAGATATAACTGAGGTGTGGCATTGTGGAATTCTAAGGTACAACCCAGTGATGTGATAAACTTGTATATTGCAAGATGATTACTACCTTAGCGCTCGCTATCACATCACATGATCACCACTTCTTTTTGTGGCGAGAACATTTAAGATTTTCTCTCTCAGCAACTCTCGGGAATATCAGGCAGTATTGCTAACCATAATCACCGTGATGTACATTTGCTCCCCGAGGTAGTTGTCTTACACCTGCCAGTCCACACCCTTTGGCCACCTTGTCCCCATCTCCCCCACCCACGAGCCCCCTCTCAATACCTCTGCAAAGAGAGCACTATCAATGATCTGAATAATCTTTGTCAGTTGGCATGCTTTAAGCATTCCGGGATCCAGTCTAATGCTGACATGCTGAGAATCTTTCTCTAAACTTTGCAGTATATAAAATCAATTTAAATTTCCCCACCACGGAGAGTATCAGCTCTGATTTCTTAGTTCCAGCGTTCTCATAGAAACACAGTGGCTAGTGGTTTGCTTTCTCCTTCTTCTTCTTTTGTAGGAAACAACACTACAACTCAAGGTTGTCATGATTTTTACTTCTTTTTTAATTAATAAATCATGTATTTACTCATGTACAAGCCTAAGCAAACAAGCAAGTGTGTATCCACTGTACAATTCTCTTTCAACATTACGGAAATTGACTTTTTCCTGGATGTCTCAAAAGCTTCCTAAATACATAGAATTTAGATAATTACAAAAGGTTTTTGTAATGGAGTCCCTCTTGTAAATCAATATAAAACGACCTGAAATGGGGCACAAACCGGAAAGCCATTTGTCTTAATGAGGTCTTAAGAAAAAATGGGTAAAAAGGATACGGCTTTACCGTCTTCTTAATAAATCAAAGCAAGGAATAGTTTGTATGATCAGAAATGTAACTTTGAGAAAAATTGAATTACATTTTTAAAAACAGAATAATCCTGGATATTGTTTTGAGAGTCACAAATTTTGTGATGTATCGCTTTAGTATTAACACTTCTTTAATCCTTTGAACGCAAAAAACAAATAGTAAATTACACATCTAAATGCAGACTAATATGTGAAATAGACTATTTCAGTATTTTGAGAAGCATTTGAAAAATAAGTTTAAAACTCACATATTAATGAAATTACCCCAGTATGCAAATCCACATACTAATCCAAATATCCAATGATAGTTGATTATTGAAAACGCCACAGTTTTAGAGAAGTAAAACGCATACAAGACAGCCCAAGTTTCTAATATGCAGCTTAGAAGCATGGAGTATGAAATTTACTTTGCCGCCAGAATTTCTTCTTTCCTAAACCTCAAAATAATTCTGAAGTCTTTAGTTCAAGATAATATTTCAGGTTACACTTAAAATCATTGGTTTGTCTGTATCCTGCCTGTGACTCGTACTAGCTACATAATCAGTAGCTAATAGGAAAGAATAGAAAACACCTTCACTTTTGTAAAGGTTCTGTTTGTTTTCCTTCAAGAAGGAAAATGTACTTGCTACCCTGTTGGGTAAATTAAAAAACGTGTAAGACACAGGAAAATTTACTTAATAATATTTCCTGTATTAATAGTGATCTCTAATGTTATTGAAATATTTTTTGGCTCTTTCTTTTCTTTTTCAAGTTTGAAATGTCTCTTTCCAGTTTTGGAATCAATAAACGAATACAGTGCTACAAATCCATAGGGCGTGAAATGGACACAATCAGATTCTTGAAAACATTTTTGTTTCTGTTTCTTTTTTTAGGTTTCCTGTTGGCCTGTCACACTGTGTCCTCCCGTGTCTTGGAAACCATATGGGGAAATAATAAAGTGCATCTCTCCGTCCACAGATAAGCAGGGTTTGTTAAACAACCCAGAGAAATGGTGAGAGCTCGTTACAACTGGTTCCATGTGGGTATTCGGTCATTCAGAGCAAAGGATAAGACCAGGACACAGGAAACACCCATGAAAAATAACAATGAATCATGGGCAGTGTAATGGCTTAATTTTTAACAAAACACAAAAGTCTGACCTGATCTTCAACAAAATAGAAAGTAGCAACAACACCCCTGTCAATTGCCGTCTGACTCCCTGAGAGGACTGGGAGGCAGAAGCAGGACTTCGTATCTCAAAAATGTGCCTTTCCTTAGCAGAATCCTGCCCGCGGCAGCGCTTCTCACAGCAAGAACTATCAAGAGCCTTCAGGAGTAGAAACAGATGTCTTCCAAGGAGGAGAAAAAATCCAAGATTTCCTCCCCGGGAACTTCGAAGAGGTGTAAACACATGCTTGAGGATTTAGCTCCATCTACAGGAAACAGGAAATACGACAAATTCGATGTAAACAAAGTACACACCCTTACATGAAGAGAAGATTGTTTCTGCTTCTGGCAAATGATGCTTTGGGCTGAGAAAGTTCCAGACAAGAAAGGAAATTGAAAGGTAGACAATATAGATGTGGTTCATTCATTACTGAAGCTTTGGATCAACTTTAGAATTTTCTTCGTAAACTAAAAAAAAAAAGTTTCAATGTCAGGGCACCTAGGTGGCTCAGTCATTAAGTGTCTGCCTTCAGCTCAGGTCATGATCCCTGGGTCCTGGGATTGAGCCCCATGTCAGGCTCATGGCTCAGCAGGAAGCCTGCTTCTCCCTCTGCCTCTCCCCCTGCTTGTGTTCCCTCTCTCGCTGTGTCTCTGTCTGTCAAGTATATAAATAAATAAAATCTTTTTTTTTTTTTTAAGTATCGATGTAGTTTCATCCTTGGTTTAAAAAAAAATTAAAAATGTTTCACTCTGGGGAAGGATGTCTATAGCCGTGACCGATGTTGGGGGCAGGGGGCACAGCAGGTGGTATATGGGAAATCTCTGTACTTGCCTCTCAATTTTGTTGCAAACTTAAAACTGCTCAAAAAAAAAAAATAGACTTTTTTTTAAAAAACTCTCATATAGAGTCTTCCCAGAGCCAGAAGTATCTATATTCACCCGAGGCTCAGGAAAATATGGTTA
Source organism: Mellivora capensis (assembly GCA_004024625.1). Taxonomy (NCBI): domain Eukaryota; kingdom Metazoa; phylum Chordata; class Mammalia; order Carnivora; family Mustelidae; genus Mellivora; species Mellivora capensis. Next base: position 20,310 of record PISX010015433.1, read on the forward strand.
TTTCATTTTTTTTAATTTTTAAAGATTGTACTCATTTATTCAAGAAAGAGAGAGAGCACAAGCAGGGGGAGCAGCAGAGGGAGAGGGAGAAGCAGACACCCTGCTGAGCAGGGAGCCCAACGCAGGGCTCCATCCCAGGACCCCACCTGAAGGCAGATGCTTAATCGACTGAGCCACCCAGGCGCCCTGAAAATACTCTTTGTTCTGGATCCTGCCCATCCCCTCCTGTGAGTGGAAGCAAGGGCTTCAGTTCTGCCTTCACTAAATCTGCTCCTTCTCAGGCCACGTGCGCTCTGAGGTCCCCAGGGCTACCTCCCTGCCCAAGACACACTTCTGTACTTCACAGGCAGGCTCAGGCCACCATGTCACTAGGTCTCCCACTCCTGGGACAGGAGGGATGGTCTGGAGGGGCTCAGCATTGCTCACCCTGGAGAATCTGTTCTTCAGGTCAATAACTAAGGTCCAGGGGCCAGGCCCAAATCATTGAGCCAAACTTTCCCTTTTTATAACAAAATTTTCTCTCTTTCTTTCTCTCTTTCTTTCTTTCTTTCTCTTTCTTTCTTTCTAGATTTTACTTTTAAGTGATCTCTACACCCAACATGGGGCTCGAACTCACAACCCCAAGATCGAGGGTCACATGCTCCACTGACTGAGTCAGCCAGGTGCCCCAAGATCTTCCTTCTTTCAAGGGCTGCGCTTGCCCGGTCTCATCCACTCTCCTCAGTTACAGGAGCCTGAGCTCTGCAGACTTGCATGATATGAACTTCAAAAACAGTATCTCTAGATAGGGAGGGGGTGGATCCATGTTCTGTGGGGTCTGGCGCCGACATGGTACGGGGAATACAAAAATATGTACGAGCATCAAATATTTGTTTGAAATGAAAATAAACATCTCCATAAAGTACAACTTTTTAAAAAGTTGATAAATGCCACATACATCACATCTAGAAAAAAAGGTTTTTTTTTAATTAATTAGCTGCCCACCATACCTGTATAATGCTTTGACCTGCATTTTTTATCATATTTTCTTTGACCACCTCTTCATATGGAAATGCTCTTGTAGGATAACTTTTATATTTTGAAAAACTCAAAAATCATAATTCAGGTTGTTGTTTGTTTGTTTTCTATAGGTAGGCTGGTTAAAATCTGAGTGTTTGTTATTAACGGTTTTGAGAAGCTCATGTCACCTTCACAATTCATAGCTGATAACTTTGTGTGAATTTTTAGGATTCTAGTCAATTTTAAGAAAATCTTGGTCAAGGTTATTGCTCATCTGAGATGCAGGATTTCAGAGCATTTCAAGAACGCTTGTGCAGTGACTAATCATAAACACTCTGCATCAACAACCCTTACTTTCCAACACATATAACATTTGAGAACTCTGAAAAAAAAAAAGAAAGAAAAAAGATACAAATGACGGCATCCATCAGAGGAAACCGATGTCCTCCCCAAGATTATACTGTGTAATCAGATTGCTCTTGGATTCACACAGTGTCATGGGGACACTTGTGACATTTTCTGCGCGTGGCCCTTGGTGTTATGGACAGAAGGTGTCTCCTCAAAATTCACATGTTGAAGTCTGAATCCCAGTGTGATGGCCTTGGGAGCTGCAGGCCATATGAGGGGGACCAATTTTCCTTATAAGAAGAGACACGAGAGGGTCAGCCACACACCAGAGGACACAAGGAGAAAGCGGCTCTCTGACACCCAGGGAAAGGACACATTGATCTCACACTCCCTGGGGGATTCTGTGATCATTTATGCTTCAGGTAATTCTGTCTGTCCGTATGGGTTTCAATCCCCTTCTTCCCAGTAACATCAAACCCTCCATGAAGATCTGCCCAGCCCACATAATGATGCTTCCTGAGCTGGATTCCAAACATGAAAAGGGGGATGCTCGGTGAATGTCCTTTCTCAAAGCACTGGCAAAAATCCTGGTCCTGCCTTCTGTCCTCCAGCAGGTTAATAGACGAGGACGGTAACTATACTAGAAGACTCTCAGAGGTGCTCTGTCCACCAGAAACTGCAGATAACACATTCCACTTTCCCAAAGTCATACCTTATTCATTCTTAAATAACCCCTTGAAGAACTAATCATCGGAGATGTTCTCAGCCAAGCCAGGGCCTTGCCACGGAATTCCCTCCAAAGAGCATTGAGCAGAGATCACACAGACACATTCTTCTACCAGTCGAACGACCTCCAAGTTTCTGAGAGCTCATGCCTAATTTTTCATCATTAAGTAGTCTAACTCCAAAATTGGGTTTAAAATGCTCTCATTGGACAGGGATCCTGTCTTGTTTATGTATCCAGTCTCCATTTCCAAAGGAAGGAACTGCATCCAGGATAATCTGTTGAAAGAACGAAGGTGACGACGTACCAGCCTCGACTCCACATGAGTTTACTTGGAAGTGACAGCACATCCGTGAAGTTCTACTCACACGTCATCTCCTCCAAGAGCCAGGTGAGGATCCGCCTGGAGAGGAATACCAGTCTCTACCTCAGGGATCACAAGCTTCTCAAATTCTATAAATGAGACACTTTCAGCCTCAGACCTTCAAGATCTAGTATCCCCAGTTCTCCATTACTTATGCGTGATGATAAAGCCGTAAAATTCACAGTTCTGCTCTGTTCGATAATGCATGGTGGCTGCCATGCGATTTAGAAAAAAGTTTCATAATATCCCTAACCAAATAAATTGTAGGAATTCTGGTTAAATGTAGTGGATTAAATACATTCTCATGTATGTCTGCTCCTTCCAGAAGTCCTACTAAAAGGACAGGAAAGTATTAAGCTCCCAGAAACCGTGAATGAAGAAAATACAGCATTAACAAACCTTAGAAAGAAAGCAGATGGATGGTGGAAATGGATTCAGAGAAGAAAAGAGAACCTGAATCCTGAGCAGATTTCTCATGAAGGAACCTGGGAAAGATCGGGAATCAGAAGCACAAGGTACTACATACAGGTGGAGGGGATGGGGGTGCTCAAAACCGGGGTGACTGGTAGCATGAGCCCCAGGCTATGAGGTGTCCAGGATCCCTTCTGTCTCTGAGCCTAGTGGCTCTGCCCATCCCCCCAGAGAGACTCAATACCACACAGCAGGCCCCGTGCATGGCGGCAGGCAGGACTTACCATAAAACTAAGGAATTAAATTGAAGTTCATGAACTCAACTGTGCAATCTTTCTCTTCTCCTCTGCCCAACTCTTCAAAATTGAAAGTTGATCATATGGCCTTCAGGCAGAAGACAGGACAAAATTGGTCTCAGAGGAAAACGTTAACAGCTGACAATTTTTTGTATCCTAGGCTCTAGCAAGAAAATGAATGGTCCACATCCAATCACCTGCCTACCCCACTGTGAACACAGAGCTTTAAATTAGCTTTTTACAGATCCATTTTTTAACATCAACAGACAGTTAAATATTACAAGATACTTTAATAAAACTTCCTAGGGGAAAGCAAGGAGTAAAAAAAATTTTTGAAGAAAAAATAATTCCTCAAAGTAGAAGAAAACATTCAAAAAGTACAATTAACATCATCAAGAGACTAAAAGAACCCATTGAATCTTGATATCCAACAATAATCTTGATATTGAATGCAAATAAATTAGAAATTTAAAACATCATGATTATTAGAAAATAGTTTGTATAACATAATCAAAGCAGTGTTTCATAAATTGACACATACACTCAACCAAATGGAATTGCCACTTTGATGATTAAAGAATGACTGAATACTAACAATGTCCTATGATTCATCTTAATAGGAGGGAAAATTAAGAATACCAGAAGGTCAATTGTGGAGTTCCAATACTCAGCCAATAGTAGTACCAGAAAGAGTAAAGACACACATGCGCACGCACACACAGATACACACCCAGGAGAAGAAACATTACTAAAGAAATATCAAGATCTCAGAGAATTATATTGCAAGATTTTCTATCTTCAAAGGGACCAGCCAGCATCCAATGTATTGAATAAGATATTAAGAAAAAACCTGCACCAAGACAAATCAATAAGAGTTTTAAAAACACCAAGATTACGAAGAAGATTCTAAAAGTTTCCAGAAAAAGAAAAACAGAGATGGGCAACTACAAAGAAGCAGGAATCAGGACAGCATCAGATATGTCAACAGCAACCTACGGTGTAGAAGACAATGACACGATATCCTGAAAAAATCACTTTCCCCTTCATGCTATGTTGGAGGAGATTAAAGACAAGTGAGACTATGTAAGTTCTCCAATAATGTGCCTCCCTTATATATCCCTGCTCAGGTTGAGGATAGTATCCATAAGATAACAAGGTAAGTGAAAAAGGAGGAAATTCTGAAACCCCTAAGACAGCCCGTCAAGGAGAAAGGGGCTAAAGATAACAGATGGGTATGAATCAGAGACACAGGGCGAGAGCATCAGAGGAGTGGACGAGACACCAGCTGCAGACAGGGAGTCCCAGGGAACAGTGTGTGCAGAGCCGTGGGAGGGTGGCTATAACAGGAAGATTTTGATGAGGAGAAGAGAAATCAATGCATTTGGCCGTGGGAAGATAGTTCCCAGTAAGATGGGGTTTTGCCATTTAAAGAAGTTATTTAAGGGTATATAGAAAATTAATCAAATGGGGAGCACCTGGGTGGCTCAGTGGGTTAAGCCTCTGCCTTCAATTCAGGTCATGGTCTCAGGGTCCTGGAATCGAGTCCTGCATCGGGCTCTCTGCTCAGCCAGGAGCCTGCTTCCTCCTCTCTCTCTGCCTGCCTCTCTGCCTGCTTGTGAACTCTCTCTGTCAAATAAATAAATAAATAAAATCTTAAAAAAAAAAGAAAATTAATTAAATGGTAAACAACGTCAAAATGAAAGAACAATCGAAAATTCCAAAACAAGCAAAAATCATAACAAGGAAGTAGAGGTTTTTTTTTTAAATAAAGCAGTGAACGGTAGTTACAGAGTCCTAATATTATAGACACTGACCAGTTATTAGTGCACAATGCTGATATAGTACGTAGACTCCACGGAGGAAAGAATGGAGGAGCTTTGAAAAATAACATGAAAGCCATATTTTTTTTAATATATGGAGGTAGCTAACAAGAGTAAACACTTGAAAAATTACAAGCTGTCAACTCTTGGTGAATGTGCCCAGGATGGTGAGATGTAGCTCAGAGATCAGCACTGTTTGTCATGAGTCTTGTAATAAGATCTGATCTTTAAAAAAACATGTGCTTCACCTTGATAAGGATCTACTATAAATTTTGCCATTTGAATTCAAAACGCATAGATGTAGTAGTCTAGTTCATAACATTTTTGGCATCTAAAATACTTTCCTTACAGCATATAAACTTTTCAATACAAAGATCACCAAATCCATGTTTGCTATTTAACCTTTGAAAAAAGGCAATATGAGTACTGAGTACAGAGAATGATCTCCAAAGGATTTCTACATGGAAGAATATAGTCTGAGACTTTGGTCCTCTTAGCAAGTCCGTAAAGAGCTGGTTCCATGTTTCTATGGACCTCTTGAAATCTGATATGGAAAAACATCCAGGAAATATGGAGATATGTTAATCAAGCTATCTGATGATAGAAAAATCATACTTAGAGGTTTCAATTAATCAATAATTAAACATAGGTGACTATCTTTGAGAAAGTCAAAGCAGTGTTAATCTTCTTATTCAGGAATCTTGTGAATCCTTGGAAGAATGAGTATGTGTGAAGTCAGTTTAAGGGGTTAATATAATTATTGTTAGAAAAGAGGTCTGTGGTTAGACTTAATAGCAGTTTTTAAACATTAAGGAGAAGTCAGTTGAAGTAGTTGTGTCTTAAAGCTATTTCGTTTTCCAATATGAGGGCTTTGGTCTGTGCTTTTTGTTATTGTCATACAAGTTTATGACCATAATCAACAATATACAAAATCCTATACCAGCCTTTAACATTTTTGGCATATATGTCCTTTTCTCTAAAAAACAATCTACCTCACCATGGGTGCCATCTCCAAAAACACAGGTGGGATGAGCAACAGCCCAATGACACAAACACAGGGCCATGTGTCCCCTGGGCCATGGACTGCAGATCCTGGGAGACAAGCTCAAGGCTGGCAAATGGGGAACCTGTCAATCAGGAGAAAATGCTCTTAACCTCCCCAGTTTCCCCTGAAGCGTATTTAACACGACTTTCTGGTGTTCTGTGCTCTCTCCTAAATACACACTCGAGGTGCTCAGGCCTTGAGCACCAGAAGGCCAGAACCTTCCCCACAGACAGTCCCAACCGTTTATACATAATTGTGACTTTCCCTGTATCTGACAATCCCCCCAAAATCCCCCCAAAGTGCTTGCATGGCTAATCTAGGGCCATAAAGCAAGAGGCCTTAATGCCCAAGAATGAAATATTGGCTTCAGAAGACAGGAGGAGCATCGAAGGAGAGATGAAAAGACGTAGAGGGCATTGGCAGTTCGTCAGTGAAATCCTAACTGGGTGTGTTCCTAGCAGTGAGCAGCCCTGAGTCTGTCAACGAAGACACTCACACAGTTGTAGGTAAGTCAGAGGATCACACTCAGTGTGACATGATGCACTCACCAGAGCCGGAAAACTAGGTGTGTACACTTAATCTTTGACATTCTAAATAAACTTGTGAAAGAAATATATCATTTTTTAGGAATCTGCTTGACACGTCATTTTAATCTATCACACCCAGCTGATTGCACCTTCACAAGGCAGCCCTTTGAATATTTGAGAACTCATGGCATGTTCCCATGTTCCAACACTTTCTTCATGAGTTTTCTGTTTAACCGGATAAACATCACAAGGTCTTCTGACCATGAGTCACGTAAAATATGGTTGAGTATCTCCACTGGTCTGAAAATGTTCTGTAGGCATTTACTGCTTGGCCAGTTGTGTTGTTTTCAAGGGAAATTAGATGTTTTGGAGAAAACTTACCCAAGAAACGAATGCCTGGTTTCCAATTTCTGCTTTGACATGTGAAGAGCATAGAAGCTACCACTCCCATTTTTCCACCAAGGAAAAGGCTAGACAAACTGAGCACAGATGACTTCTCTTGGGCCCATCAGAGAACGAAGGCTGCAGGGCCACTTGCCATCTTGCAATCTGGACACTGGAGAATCCAGAGGGCCACAGCCTCTGTTTACCCGGACCAGAAGCTTCTGGATCCATAAACAGAGGGTACCACTTAAATTACAAGGTTCATGAATTGCTGAGATGAGTGTAGAACAATAAGAGGTCACAGTCCTGCTCACAATTTCCTGAACACACTTCAAGGTAACCCAGAAGGTTCTCAAAGTGAAGACCCCAGAAAGATAGCCTTGTGGCTCATCAGGGAGAGAGGAAGAGTAATCCTGGTGTACCCAGAACATTCTTTTTGCCAAAGGCTCACCCTTCAGGAAAGAAGACTTAGCTAGCCTTACCTTAGCTGGGGGAAGGTCTTTCTTCCACTCCAGCCCACCTAACATTTATGTCTCACCCAAGAGGATAACACAAAAAAGTCAGAAGGTGAGGGCCTCAAGGAAACAGATGGGGAGCTCTACAATCAAGAAAGGGAGAAAGGGGTCGGGGAAGAAAAGCTATTCCATGGGGGGAGAAACACTCATGCAAGTCACAGCCCAGAGAGAAAGCACAAGGGATCCTCAGGGTAGTGAAACTCTTCTCGACAAGACGATAATGGTGAATACATATAATTATGCTTTGTCCAAACCCACAGAATTTTAGAGCACAAAGAAAAACTTAGGCAAATTTAAAATAAATCAGGCACCCAAGATGGTATGCCGAATTACACGTGCATGAAAACAGCTCATGGAAAGAAGAGGAAAGAGAGGCTGACCTATGTAATTTTGCAGTGGGTGTGTCTGTAAGACTTGAGTCCAAAGAAACTGCACATCAGTCCTGAAGTCTGGCCGGTAAAGGTACACGTGCATGCTTTCCCACCAGGAAAACCACCACGCAGGTATACTTGAGTTGAGCAGTTAAGTAGACGGGTGGTAGATGGTTTGAGCCAGGTTCTCGTTTTGGGAGAGGTTACAGAGAAGCAAGAGAGAAGTCTCAAACTGATGCACGTGATACCATGAGTAGCAGACAGAAATATAAACTCATGTTCGACTTGATCTAGTTGTATAGGTTTACACATAAAAATATTATAGATAGATGCACACACATGGGATAGTACACGCTCTGGCAACCGAGAACCAAGAAGCAGTGGTTCCTACCAATGGCAACGTGTACACCTAGCCCCCCATCCCAACTCCTGACACCATTCTCCAGCAAAAAGAATGAGGCTTCTCAAAGAAATGGCCAATCTTAGGACCAGTGGGTAGAGGAAAAGCACGAATTGAGTCTGGGGCATCTTTGTAGTGCTGAAGACCAGAGAAATCAAGCAAATGACACTGGTGACTGAACAGCCCCACAAGGAGGGGGTATGCCAAAAGCACATGGGGGACACCTACGAGATAGCCGGTGGTCACAGCTGGAACAATGTGGACAACAAAGATAATTCCTCTCTGATCATAATCCAAAATTTAAAAATAAATCCTTGAGTCCCTGCTAACAGGAATAATCAAATAAACAAATAGTAGGCAAATCTCCCATGCATGAGTGTTTCTCATCACTTGTGCTGATCCTCTCCCCTCAGAGCCAGAGCCTAACTCCCACTCTTTAGGTGCAGGCTAAGCTTGCTGAGTTCCCGCCCAAAGAGGTCGTATGCAAACGTGGACAAAGAGAGTAACTGTCTCGGAGGATCCTGGAAAACTCCGCGTCAGCCCGGTGACCAAGGTTAACATCATTAGTGAGATGTCATTGTCAACCATTAATAGTACCGAACTTGGCATGTGATGTGATGGAAAAGGTGTGCTGCAAAAAGAAAAAAAATAAATAAATAAAAAAAGAAAAGGCATGCTGCCCCTGCGATTAGACTCCCCAGAACTCTAACCCCAGTGTCATCTCAAGAGAAAAACATCAGACAAATCCCATCGGAGGCAGATTCTACAAGATACCTACCTCGTCCTCCTGGAAACTGTCAGTGTCATCGAAATCAGTTAAGGTTGGGGAAGCCATCATGGCACAAAGGAGCATAAAGAGACATGACAACTGAAAGGAAGGTAACACTCTGGCTGGGATGGTGGGACAGGGAAAAGAGTGCAGCAAGAACCATGGGAATCTGAGTACAGCATGGGCTGTGTCAATAACATATCAATGTCATTTTGTTAATTGTGACGAATATTCCACAGTAAAGTGAGAGGCTGCCCATAGGAGAAACTGGGCGGGGGGCATATGGAGTCTCTTCCATCTCCATGATGCTTCTATCAGTCTAAATCTACTCCGAAATGAAAAGTTTATTTTTAAAAAACTAATGCTTATTATTTTTTAAATATGTACAAGTTTATTTGGATTTGCGTGTTAGTCATTTGACATGGAATATATGAAAATATTTTGCAATATGCATGCAACAAAATATTTGCAACAAAATATTTGCAATAGTCATGTAACATTAAAAGTCACTGATTTGTCATTTTTCAGTGAGAGTGACATTAATGTTTATTTGAGCCACATCTCTCCATTTTGTCAGGTTAGACAAGAACTCATGACCCAAATATATATTTCTCTTTTTTTTTAAGATTTTATTTACTTATTTGAGAGAGAGAAAGAGCTTGAGCAGGGGAAGGAGCAGAGGGAGAAGCAGACTCCCCACTGAATGGAGAGCCTGACATGGGGCTCGATCCCAGGACCCCAGGCATATGACCTGAGCCAACGGCAGATGCTTAACCGACTGAGCCACCCAGGTGCCCCAAGTATATATTTCTAAAATTAAATCCCAATAAATCAGACAAAAATAAGTTCAACCCCTAATTGATCTTATTCCAGTCTTTCTGGTATGGCTTTGATTCATCTGTAAAATATTAAGTAGCTAAAGGGACACCTCCTGTTCTCTGTTTTAAACTTTCCTTAAATGAAAGCCGGATCTGGGATGTCTCAGGATTTTGTGCCTCTCGTCTCCATCCTGTAAATGAGGATAACAGTAGAATTGACATTTAACAAACAGTTTTATTCTAATAAATTTGTAAAAGAAATCTGCAAGGAAGCATTCAAATAACAAATGAATGTGTAGTTTAACTGTAAGAATATTGCTTTTAATACAATCATTTGAGTCCAGCACAAAGGAGAAAGGTCAGTGCACCAGGACCAAAAAAAAAAAAAAAAAAAAAGGTGCAGAGATAATAGCTAGGAGTTTAGTTTTCTAAATGTCTTAGCATTTGGCTTTGAGTTATAACTTGGCGCGGACATTACTATTGCAACTGAATGTGCCCTTGTCCAGTGAGCCTCTTATTTGATGCTGAAGTAAAGAACAAACGGTTAGTAATAGACTTAACGTTCCGAACCCTCACTGTAAATCTTCTTTGGTGAATCTTCTTTGGTGAATATAAACTGTCCTGATTTCCTCCATCCAACAAATAAGCAAAATTTCTTCCATCCAACAAATAAGCAAAATAAAAAAGTGATAACCTGAATAATTTTGACAGAGGGCTTTTCTTCTTAATTTATATTTTGACTTTATTTCTCTTTCTCTCTCTCTCTCTCTCTCTCTTTTTAATCTTTGATATAGATTTCAGTTAGGAATCCTTTCTGAGCCAAATCGTAGGAGGTTAAGTCAATGCTGAGAACATGTAGCAAACAAACCATTTTAATTTAGCTGGCTAATTCATCATATTTTGAGAAAATACACCTACTATTATTACCTGCCTGGATACATCATTCGTTTCTAAAATTGGAATTACACACTCAAACAAAATCAAAATATTTGTTTGTCAGAGTGTGGCCCAAGGATCCACATCATGTGGGACTTTCTGGAAATGCACAGTCTTATTCCCTACCTGAGATCTACTAAATCAGAATTTTCATTGAACGAGAATTCCAAGTGTTGCGCACGCACCTGAAATCCCGTACAACTACTAATATTGGGAAAATGTTTGCACCAGAACGTGCTGTGCGAAATTCCACTTTGAGTTTATTTTTGAATTTGTAGCAAATGTTTTTGTCGTTCCTTTGTTGTATGTCCTCCATCCAAAATGTGAATGCAAGGTAAGTGCTTACCAGCTGAAAGCACTAAAGTGTCCCAGATGAGAGCTCATTCTTGCCTTTCATCTTCCAACCAAATAGCTCCAGATGAAGCAGCGCCCCCTCCACAACATCTTAGTCCTAGAGTCTGCTCCTTCCAGCCTTTCAAAAGTCAGCATCTACTAACTGAGCTAAGGGAAGAGCTTTGGTCTCAAATCTAGTTCTGACACCCTGTGGGCTGATTCTTCCGGCTTTTACCAGTCCGAAGGGACAAAGCTATTCATACGCTATGGCAATGAATAACTCCAAATCTGAAAGGCTTAACATGGCAAGGTCTATCACTCATTCACCTGTGAGGGTGGGGTGTGGGTATGGGCATCATTCTTTCTTTTTTCTTTTTTTTTCTTTAATGGATCATTTTGGGGTGCTGTATGTAGACATTCATAACCAAACTGAAGGTCAGGAGATTTTACCCAAATGTATTATCTTACACTTGGCGAAGTTAACATTCCAAATAGTTCTCCCTGAGCTAAACTCAGGTCCACGGGGCTGTGTTCCTTGCTGGAGATATTAAGAAGGATGCATACCCTTGCCTGTCCCAACTTCTAGAAGCTGCCAGCATTCCTGGGCTCATGGCCCCTCCCTCTGCCTTCAAAGATAAAGGTAGGACATCTTCAAATCTGACTCTGCCCTTCCCTTTTGTCTCCCTCTTCTACTTTCAGGGACCCTGGTAGTTACAATGGGCTCACCTGGATAATCTAGGAGAATCTCCTTATTTTAAGATCAACGGATTAGTAATCTTATTTTCATCTGCAACCTTAACTCCCATTGCCAGGTAACATAACACACTAGCAGGTTCTGGGGATTTAGATGTGGATATCTTTGGGAGGCAGGGGGAGCATTATTCTGTCCCCCACATCCCCATTAGGAAAAAGAAAGGATTGTCCTCACAAGTGAGAGTCAAGTTACACCATATCAATATATCACAGAACACAAGTTCTCAGTAATCTCAGGCCAATTTTTCTAACATGGTTTCCAGTATATATGAAATGTATGCTTGTTTCCAACTGTCTTGGGAGATGGAAATCCACTATCATGTAGACTTTTAGACCAATATTTCTCCAACTGAGCTAGTCATTAAAATATCTGAGGTACTTGTTAAAACTGTAGGTTCTGAGGCCCTGCATCCCAGGCCCTCGGGCGAGAACGTAGGAACCACTGTTTCACACACAAACACCATGTTTACGAGTCAACGTGAGAGACCACAGGACTCTGTGGAAGACACGAAAGCTTTCCGAAATACGTTTCTGACCATTAGGGAAAGACGACTTGCACGCACGGAGCCGATTCTGCATGGGTGGGTGACAAGAAAAACCCCCGTTAGTCAGACAGAGCCAGAAGGAGGGGATCGAGATTAGGAAGCAGTGGAAAATGTCGCACTGAGAGGAAGCGTCTTATGTAAACTTGGGTCAAAATGCGCCTCTCGGAGCTGGGCGTAAGCAACGTGCATGGTTCCCCGGGCATCCGCTCATGACAGATCCCGAGATCATGTGATCTTGACTCAACCTTTGTCCGGTGTTTCTCCCCCAACCCCCAAAAGACCAAAGACCTTATAAAGTTCAGATATCAGTCATCTTAGAGTCTCCCTTGCCTCCCTCGGTCCCTCCTCCCTTCCATAGTTTTCTCTGGGAAGTTCCACTTGCTTCCACTTTCCTACCCTCGAGTTGAGTGATTCTCTCCCAGGCCACATCTCCTCCAGTGAGGAGCCCATCAAACGGTTCCCCTCCCAGCTGACCTCACCTGTCTCTGCTTGTATGTTGTCACTTTTTCCTGACATGTTAATCACAGTTACTTTAAACAATCCCCAAATCTGTGTCGACTCGAAATGATGACATCGGATGCTTCCGTTGTCTTTCTAGACTGCACATTTTCTCACCTTTTAGCGTGCCTTGTGATTTTTTTTTTAACTGAAAGCCAGACATGACCTACTGCACAGCAGGAACTGGAGGTAAAGAGACATTTCATGGGAGATCTGGGCAGTGTTTAACGCTTACTGTAGCTGAATGTGTCAGAGCCTTCTGGGTTTTCTAGTATCATCTCCCATGACATCTTTGGGGCTTCCCCAGGAGGTCCTCCCTAGAATCTGAGTCCCACAGCCCTCCCCATTACATGATACTGTTATTAGACATGGTGGCAAGCATGGGAGAGAGGAAGTACTCTGTTACCGTGTAATTAGGTCACAGTGTTTTAGCCTGTGTCCCTGGGCTGCGACCTTAAGGGGATTCTGAGTTCATAACTGTCCTCTGACCTCTCTCTGTTGCATCAGAGCCCCAAGAAGACACTGTTATTGAGGAAGAGTGGGAGGTAGATCCCTACACCATGAACATGTGTATCATTTCAGTAAGAGCTAACAAGGGATCTTTATGTCTTTCTAAAGAACAGAACCTTAGCCAACAACTCTAACAAGGTTTCCAGAACAATCATTGTGAAGGTAAATGAACGGAAATCAAGTGTATGGGGGACTCGTAGCCACCAGATAAAAAGGTCTGAAAGATGTTCTTAAAAGTTCACCTTTTCTGAAATACAAAGCAAAATAATTTGTATTTTGACATTGAGCTCCACGAAGGGAGCTTATGCATGTAAATATGCATGTATAGTTTAGAAACCCTTATTAGGATTTTAATTTGCTGTCAAGGGCAACTTGTCATGTGAAGAGGAAACTATTTTATGATTCATTTGCCAAGTGTGACTGCACAGCTGAGATTAATTTAATCTGAGCTCTCCCGCATTCGTATTCAAAAGGCGTCTCACGAGGAGGAGAGTCCTCGGTTTTGTTTTCCGTTTACAATGAAGGGAATGTTCTTAGGTGCTCTCTGTGTTGGTGATGACAATGAGCTTCTGGATTAAAGGGTTTGGGAGTTCGGCACAAATACGGATTAGGAATGGAAGCAATTTCCGAGATGTCTCGCTGACCCGCAGGCACAGGCTTGAATGACACACGGTCGTGACAGGAGGAGGCTGTCACACTCACCCTGGAGAAGAAATGTTCACCTCGAGCAGCAATTGACATTTCCAGATTCTTGCGAGAATGTCAAGCACCGTTTCAAACAACTTTCCCGCCTCAGCCCGCTGCTTTCTTGGCATTGGGCCCCAAGCCAGTATCAGATTGGTCAATCCTGACCTGAGGCTTATCTTCACTTCCTAGAAATGCCTCCTCATGTCCGTAAACACCACCACCACAGTCGGGATGAGCCAGGCATGTTCAGAGCCAAACTGAGCTGCAGGGACTGTGGGAACAGGGAACGGCTGCGGGTGAGGAGGGTCCCTTCGTTCTGCGGTCAGTGAGTGAGTTCTAAGCCATCCCACTGAACTCCTGAGGCCCCCGGACCAGCCATGTGCTGTTCAGTCTCCTGCCTCTACCCTGACCTCTGAGCCGTGAATGCACAAGGTCACTGTGACTGCTGATGGCACAGCCCAAGGGACAGCAGCCAACGCGCACTGCCCAGCTCTCCCCTCCCCGCCCTGGCTGTCCTTCCTCCTGTCTCCTTCTCCTTCTGCCCCCTGCACCCCACCCCCACCAGGGCAAGCAACAGCCCTCAGCCTCTCCCTCTCTTCCACTGCTGTGATGGGAAGTTCCATGGCGCCTCTTGCCTCTTGCACCAATGGCTCCAGAAAATCTTCCTTCTGACGTTCCCACCCATCCCCTTTCCCAGTCCTCGCACCGAGCCTGCGGCGTCCGAAGACCAGGCACGTGTGCTCACAGACACGCTTTTTACCACTGGAGTTAATTATTACTGGCAGCCTCTCACGTGCCAGACAGTCCATAGGCTCCAGGAATGTTTTGTTCTGAACGGCTCCAGCCACGCTCAGGTGGTCTGGGAGGCTCTCGCGTTGTGCCGTCGATTTGCAAATTTAGATGACGTTTTAGCATCATCGTCGCGCGTTCATGCATCCGGACTGCTCTCAGGCTGCAAGTCTCTTGAAGTTAATGACTGCGTCTTACTGTATACAATAGGCACAGAATAAATACAATATGTATTTTGAGCCCCTACGGTAATCCAGAAAAGGAAAACTGAGAAGGCCTGTGGGATAATACCAGTAAATGCTGCATTTCCCGCAGTGACCCGGGCTTATGGTGGTTCACAAGAGTAAGTGGGTGGGCTTCACAGGAGTAGAGTAAGCAGGGTGGGCCCGTCGTGAGTCTTATTCACACGGCTAGAGAATGTTCTGGTACCCCGAAACTCACACAGCAAGCATTACGGTCAAAACCTCAGCTCAGGGTCAGAAGTGAAAGTCCACATATAGTGACAGATATATGACTATTTAGCTAGAATACACAAATAACTCTTACGGTACAATAAAGATTGTTTTAAAATTGTATTTATTTGAGAGAGAGAGAGAGCATGGGGGGAGCAGCAGGCAGAGGGAGAAGAAGACTCCCCAGTGAGCAGGGAGCCCAATGCGGGGCTGGATCCCTTGACCCTGGGACCATGACCTGAGCCAAAGGCAGACGCATAACCGACTGAGCCCCCCAGGCGCCCATTACAACAAATATACCAAAGAAAAGCGAGCTACTAGGAAATGGGCAAGGGGCCTGAAGGGTACTTCACCACAGAATGGCCAGGAACTATATGAAAATGTGCTCAGCGTCCTCGGTAACCAGAAGCACGCAAACTAGAACCATAATTAGATATCACTTCATAACCAACAATACGTCTGAGGTAAAAAGACTAACACCACCAGATGTTGCTGAGGAAGTGTGCACAGCCACCGGAGAGCTCGAACACGGCTGCTCGGAATTTAAAATTAGGGCCCAGCAGTCCCACACATAGGCATCTACCCAAAAGAAATAAAGCAAACCCCCGGGAAAAAACTTGTCTACAGCAAGACTTGCAATAACCCCGCACTGAGAACAGCCCAGCGATCCGTCCGCTGGCAAGTGGATGGAGAGATGCCAGCGAACACCTACCATCGCGAGCTATCATCGAAGAAGGAGCAGGGGACACGGAGTCACACCAACATGGATGAAACCCAGATAGATACTGAGCAAAGTAGGTCGGAAATAAAAGAGGGGACATGTGTGAGCCACTCTGTTCCGGGTCCACGGCTCCCCTGGCCTGAGCTGTGGTGACAGAGAGTGGATAATGGGGTCCCGGAGCGGAGACAGAGAAGCCCTGAGAAAGCTGCAGGCGGGGGAGGGGGTGCTCGGGGAGCTGCGCACCCCCACTGTGTGTGTCCCGTACATTGTAGGTCCACACCAGACCTCATAAAGCCGGCCAACGTTTAATGAACATTGTTTATCTGTTCCATTCTCTCTGAGGGACAGCGTCAAGCTTGCTCAATTTCTCTGAGACATTTTTCTGAACCATGAGTTCATCGCGCTCTACACGCTGAGTCTGGAGTGTGACCCTGAGGGGTGATGAAAGGTGTTCATAGAGCCTGTCCTGGGCTGTGTAACACCGCGGAACTCGTAACTGTGGTGAGACTCAAGCTTCCCACCCACGGCTACTTTGGGGAAGACAGGAACTCTTGAGACTGGCCAGCAGGGCTTTAAAAGGCCAAAGGAAATGAAATGTTGTGTCCAGACGCCACTAAAAAATTGGAGAACGTGGTAGTTTCAGAGCAGACTGACCATCTGTTAGCAGGTCCGACGTTTGCGCAGTGGTCGGTTAACCACAAAAACTGTGGAAATACTACTTGAAGGAGGCCAGAGAACCTATACATAAGGCACATCTCACTTTCTATGAAAATGCGTATCCAATAAGCACTTTAATTATCAAGAAAATTACAGTGGAGCTGGGACTCTGTGTATTCAAAGGACCCACGGAAAACTGGAAAATAGAGGCCCCTGTTATTTTTCCTCCAAGCACACTAAGAGAACCCGTGCCATAATTTGGCAAATATATGTATATAATAAGAAAAAACTGTCATTGGAATAAATGAGTCTTGGTTATATCAAGAATGGGATGTTTAAATAGTCAACAGATCTAGCTATCTCTGAAGGAAAGACAGCTTCTGCTGTAATAACAATTTTTGAAGAGGGAAATCTTTTGTTTCTGCAGCGACCCAGATGAATCGATGATCGTTCACAGGAATTTTGTTCAGTTACACATTCCAGCTTTCTACACCTAAAACTGCCTTGCACTACGTGAAAGGAAAGCCACCTGCCATGCTTCTATAAGCAAAACCGAAAACATTATCACTTTGAATGCTGCTCAACATATGGGCTTTAAGGTTTTTAAAGGTTTGTTGCCTTGAAAATGATTTTCCACATTGCAAAGTCACTCTCCAGACTAGACCTGGAGACTCTGTCTTCTTCTGCAAGGAAGGGCTCACAGGTGTGGTCTTGCAGGGTGGGCTGGTCTCCCGTCCCCGCCTGTGCCTGCTTCTGTCTCTGCTGGCCACCCGGCTCCTCTCCTACGAAAGTGGAAGGACAGCTGACTGGCCTCTGTCTCCCTCCTTTCCTTCTGTGTCTGCACTTGCTGTTCAAGCAACAAGCTTAAGGGGGGGCGGGGAGGACGGGAGCAGACATTGCTCATTCCCTGCTCATTTTGTGTCTGACTTCTCTTTGGTAGCGATATCTGCATGAACCCCATTCCAAGCCAGCTGCCCCGATCCTTGCATCAAGTCCTGGGCAGCATTCTGATGGGGACTAAGGGGAATACTTGCTCAGATTTTTAAAACAATCTATTTGCCCCGGGGGGCTGGAGGCAGGCAGGGCTGAGCCCAAACCTGCTGGAACAAAAATCCCAGGGCTTTTATTGAAAAGAGAGAACTAGAGAGTAAGTGGGCCCCCACAAGTAGGTCATGGCAGGTAAGCCTCCTTTTAAAGTGGAGGAATGGTAAGGGGACATTGACCACACGCGAAGCTGTGCCTCAGCCTCTAACACCTGTCTTCACAGTCACACAGCCATCTGCAACGGAAGGCGGGTTTCTTCCCATGTCGCTGTCCGCTTCGCCCCTCAACTCAGCACTTCTACAGAAGAGCACACCGCACCCCCTGCAGAATACTCGCCTCCGCCACAAAGCCTCAGGGGACCCAGATTACATGGGATTGACTTGGGTTGCCCTCAACTTAAGCTGAGTCCTTACACAGGCCATAGTTAAGCTCTGTGGGTTCTGCCTTCCACCTGGAAACGTGCAAACAAGTCCCAGGCAAGAGTCCGACAAGTCAAAACCATTCATCTAGCTTTCTCCAAGGTATGTCCGTCTTGAGGGCAGAAGCTTATATGATGATCTCTAGGATCTACTTCAGCGATGTGACCTCAGTAATAAGGTTTTGATGATGATGATGGTGATCTTGATGGTGACAGCATACTTTTCCATTTCTGATGGCTTTGTTCCATCCTGCATCCCCAAAGTTCTCTCCAGATGGCTGGCTACAGCTGAGATCGTCTAAATCACATCCCAAGTTCTAAGAGGAATGTCATAACTTTAGGCTTTGTTGCCCAAGTGAAGTAAGAAGGCCAAGTTCAAGTGACCATTCTTCACTGTTCAAGGATCTCTTATGAGCTCCTTTTTCCAACCCATATGCTGGTAAGCTATAAACCCTAACTAACCAAAGCAGAAATTTAAAAAATTCAAGAACATACATTTCAAAAATACAAAAACAAGATCCGAGGACAGGAAAGTGATTTTATTTTTAAACAACAATTTCTTTTTTAGCTATCTTCATGAAAGTCAGTAGGAAGTAACCTAAATAAAGTGGTGTGTTATTGTTGTTTTTTTTTAAGGAACCAAGGGATAGTTTGCTTTTTTTTTTTTTTAAGATTTTATTTATTTATTTGATGGACAGAGACCACAAGGAGGCAGAGAGGCAGGCAGAGAGAGGTTGGGGGGGGACCAAGCTCCCCACTGAGCAGAGAGCCTGATGCAGGGCTTGATCCCAGGATCCTGGGATCATGACCTGAGCCAAAGGCAGAGGCTTAACCCACTGAGCCACCCAGACACGCCTAAAACAGTGTTTTGAATGTTATGATCAGCTACTCTATTAGCTTCCTAGAGCTGCTGTGTCAAATAACCACCAATGTGACTTACAGTGACAAGAACATGTTCTCTAACAGTTTGGGAGGCCAGGAGTCCAAAATCAAGGTGTCAGCAGGGTTGGGTCCCTATAGAGGCTCTGAGGGAGGGTCTGGTCCATGCCTCTCCCCTAGTTTCTAATGACTCAACAATGTATGGCTTTCCTTGTCTTGTGGCTGCCAATAGTCCAATGTTGTGTCTGCCCGTGTCTCCCACATGGCCTTGTCCCCTGGTCTGTGGGTCTCTTCCTCCCACAAGACACATGACGTTGGATGTAGGAACCTTTTAATCCATGGTGATATCATCTTCAGATCCTTCTCTTAATCACATCTGCAAAGACCCTACTCCAAGTTCACATTCTGAGGTTCCTTATGGACTTACCTTTGGGGGGCCACCATCCAAGAAAATTTTAAGGAGATTTTTCTAAGTAAAATAGCCTTGGCTTTCATAAACAGAGAAAAAGAACTTCAAGGAAAATCACCGATAAATTGTACTTATATAATCAGAATGAAGAAGGAGGAGAAATAAAGACACCTACTTGTGACAAATTCTGTTTCACATTTTTCATACGTAATAACTGCTCTTTACCTTATTTTTTACTTACCCTAATATGCATGATGAAATTCTGCCTAGAGAGAGTCATTCATTCTCAAGAACGAATGTAAGAAAGTCTTACTTAATGTAGCAAAGTAAGAAAAGTCTTACTTCTGTAGCCATATACATGCAGACGCATGAATGTAGAAATACAAAATGCCAGTTGACTACAAGAATCTAAGTTTGGGGGTTAAAAGTAATCCCTGCCCAGAATGACAGCGTAAATCCAGAAAGAAGAACCAGCATCAATAATGAAGCAAGAATTCAGAATCCCGTGGATTTTGGTTATTTGAGAATTAGCTCGGCTAAATAGCAACGTTCTGTATTGGGTTCTGCACTGGATTTGAGGGTCACAGATCCATCAGGAAGGACATGTCCTTCTACTCTCCTAGGCTGGATTTCAGCAGATACCTCCCTGTAGAAGCCCATGGTGAAGAGTGTCTGGTTACAGCAGGATTTAGGTGCATTACCTTCCCGGGATTATTCTATTACTCAAACAACAGGATATTGATAGAAACTGAGTTTCTGTAGGTATCTCATGCATATAAGCGATATACTCTCTCTATAAAAAGTACGTGGCTGGTTCTCCTTTTGGTGGACTTGGAAACCGTTCACCATAACGTCTCTGTCATTTAGTTGTGCATACTCTGTGTTCATGAAACCTACTGCTGGAGTTTGCTTTATTCGGTGGTTGAGAATCAGGATTTAAAGTTACTCACTCACCTCTTCCCATTCAAGAGCTGAAGGATTTGCGGTGGATAAGAAAGTCAAGCACTTTCATACCCATGATTCTCTAGAATACACCAGGTACCAAAGAGATGTTGGACTTCTCCCTCAGTCATGTGCTTTCTGAATTTCCCTCTCCACACTCACCGACGACAGGTCGGAATCTTTTTGTATTTGGACGATGAGGAGGAGGGGTTCTGAAGTCACACGTCACCGAACTAGTCAGTAACCTGGAGCTCAGAATAAGCAAGAAAGGAGACAAAATGAGTGATGTAGACAGAGAGAGTGCTTTTAAGAACAATGAAAGATTTTCTAGCTCAGCAAATGCACTTAGGTCATATTTTGGAAAAAAAGAAAACAAACAATGAAATTCAAGCCAAATGAATTATCATTATACAATATGATAAAATGATAAAACTAGGCAAAAAAGATACTCACACATATGGTTGACTGGAACATTGAAGAAGAATGAGCAAATACACATAAAAGTATTCAAGTTTCCAATTTCTGTAGCTATACATTTGTCACTGAAAGTAAACACTGAGAGAGGGAGAGCCCGGCTGCAAGGACCACCCCCTAGTCAGGGCCTCTCAGTGTCTGAAGTTACTAAATCATCCACTCAGAACTATTACTATGTGTTGTTTCTGGGTTAAAGCTCAACCAATAAAGTGTTCACACCATTTAAAAACACCTGGAATGTATTCATGCATTATGGATGTGGTTGACACACCCATAAATCCACAGGACTGTATGTAGTTTGGGATGACGTTTATTTCTATCTACAGATAACACAATCAAGGTTCACACAAGAACGTATGACTTGAGCTATGAAGTTTCAAAGTCTTGATTCCAACAGTTGACCCTAAATTTTATGGGCTTGTCATAGTATCAGTAAGAATGCACACAACGAAGCCATGTTTTCTGACAGCTTCTGCGATAATAAATATTCAGATCCTGTCAGCCCGACTTGTTTGTCTCTCAACTGATTCCCGATGCGGAGTAGGAACGGGGAAACGCGTGTTGAGTGCCACCGCACAAAGCGAGCATGAGGCTGGCTGTCCTAACATGGGGATTCCAAGAAAAGAGCTCACACCTTAAGTGTAACGTAAGTGTTGATCTCCCAGTTACTCAGATAACCTTCGGACTTGTAATAGGATTGACGGATATAGATTTAAAAAAAAAAAATTGTGAGTCAGACTTTATACTATTTAAGGAGAGCTCCTTACAGCTTCTAAATACTTATTTTATTTAAATTCTATAATAAGCTGTGATGTTGGCAAGGCAGCTCTATTTTATACTTGAGTAAATGGACTCTAACATAGAGAATTTGACTCATTTTGCACAATGAGTTAATGAAGAACCAGGATAAGACACCGTGTTTTTCAAATGCCCACCACATTAAAGTTACACCTCTGTTTCTATACCCACCCTGTTTTCTTCTGATTTAAAATCATCCATTTATTTCCCTTAAACAACAGCCTTCCTCGACAGTTAGCCTAGTATGGGGGGAGGGGCAGTCAATACTAAGGTCCGCTTCCCTCCTGGGAATCTCCTTATCCTCCCATGGAATCCATTTGTTTGAATACTTACCTAATTTAATCAATATTATTTGAGAAGCCAGTATGTCATAGGTGTAAAGAAGTTTTCATGGTTTATAAAAACACAGAACCCAGAGAATCATTGAAACAAACTGGAGGATTAGAGATAATTGTGCTCTGACTGTCCATCTCTCCCACGCAGAAAGGCAGCAGAGAGCGTGTTTGTTCTGGGCTTCATATGACACTTGGTGCTCCGTGAAACCCCAGTAAGATCACCGGGCGGGGAAGGACAGGGTGGTGGGGACATGCAAGATTGGTTTTGTACCTGTTGCATTTGATGTCCCTGTAGGACTGTCCGAAGGCCATTTCAGCTGGCAGTAGGACAGTCTCGGAATTTCTAAGGAGAGATCTGGACCAAAGGTATAAATCCTAGAACCATCAGCCTGGAGTTCATCCCAGTAGGTCTGCGAGAGGACGGAGTATCCAAGGAGCGTGTGGAAGGAGAAGGGGAGAGATTTTAGGACTGAGCTCTGAGGGTCACCAACACTAGAAAGAGGGGATCTGGGGAGAAATTGCTTGGATTTGGGCATAGAAAGAGTAGGTCAAGCACAATAAAGCCTGAACACCCCCGATGTATTTAGGGAGCTCATTGGTTTGAGAACCAAACCAGATGAGAGATGGAATTTTATGTTTGAACTCTTTCAAGAAATCTATTTCTAAGCCCTAAAATGGGAACAGTAGCCTGGAATTCATGGAGAAGTTTCAGATTGTCACAGGGATTGTGGTGTTATTGACAATTAGTGGACAATGCCAGAGTCTTGGGATATCTTACAGCGCACAGAGAAACTCCGACATCACACAGAACGGCCACAACCTACCTAGACTTTACATAAAGCACATACACATTTTCAAATAGTTCCAATACACACTGAATTTTATAGGAATTCAATTAATGTGCAAATCGAGAGAAGATTGTCCTTTGCTTCAGGCATGTACCCCAAACTCTCCACCTTTCAGAAAAATCATATCACAGGAAGTGTTACTACTTCTAGGGTTTGAGTTGAGGATTCAGTGTAACTTGCCTACATTGAAGTGCATCTGTAACTACCACACTCACAGTGATTTCGTGTATATTATGTAAGCATCTGAGTACCTACTCATGTCTTCAGTATAGTT
This sequence comes from Mellivora capensis, assembly GCA_004024625.1. Lineage (NCBI taxonomy): Eukaryota > Metazoa > Chordata > Mammalia > Carnivora > Mustelidae > Mellivora > Mellivora capensis. The sequence continues at coordinate 43,403 of PISX010015433.1, forward strand.
GTACAGGATATTTAAATATCCAAATCATACCATTTTATCTTAAATTACTTTCCTTTTATTTTCCTCTACATTATAATATAATTATAGTTATAATATGTTACAATTATAATATAGGGAAGTCTGTTAATTTTTATGTCATCCTTCTGGTTGTATAATATTATCTGTGGATTTTCATATCAAGCTCATAAAGGAGAGTGTTGGTGAAGATGCTGGAAACTGAAGGGTTCTAAGCCCCACTCCCTACCTCCCTTCCCATCGATGGGGCTAGGCTCCTGGGACAGTGTTTACACTAAATGTAACTGATGAGCCCGAGGTGTGATGAGCGCAAAGCACAGCTGGTTATATACATTTTTTATGGAATTTGGATTTTGATTTCAGACCCTGGTCACCGTCCCCGGGTGGTCTGGACTGGTGACCATGGCTATTCAGAAGAGTGGTCTGGGTACTTTGACTCATGCACACCAAAATCGGAGCAAGTCGGTTTGCTAGGAGAGAACACAATGAAGCAGAGGAGAGATGGAGAGAATCTAGTCATCCCGGGTCAGGACAGGTGTGTAGGCACAGTCCCCTGTAAGAACCAGCACCCAAAACCCACCCCCCAGCCTGTGCCTTCCTTTAGATCCTCAAATCTTTGAAATCACCCCACAGTGCTTCGCTTCCACTAGAGCAATGGGGCTTTGTTAATTGCAACCAGAAAGACATACCTAAGTGTTTTAATTTCCATTTCATAGTGGATATTAATTAATAGTTACTAAATGAATGTGTAAGAATAAATGAATGCATAAATTAAGCCAAGGACTGCAGATGAATATTGAAAATTAACAACATAAGGCTTTCTATTATTTCTTCCAACCATTTATCTAAATCTGTTTGTTACATTTTCTTTCCTAATTACATCTCCTCCCCCCTCAGAAGAAGCCATATGTCTTTCACACACTATTATGATTACCTTGTTCAAACTATTTGTTTTAAATGGAAAGCCTCAGGTGTGCCTGGGTGGCTCAGTCGGTTAAGCGTCTGCCCTTGGCTCAGGTCATGATCTCGGGGCACCTGAGTAGGTCTCCCTGCTCAGCGGGGAGTCTGCTTCTCCCTCTCCCTCTGCCCCTCCCCCAGCTCGACCACTCTCTCAAATAAATCAATAAAATCTTTAAAATAAATGGAAAGACTCCCATCTGTGCAGCGTGTTGTGTTGGGGGCGAGGGGTACTTTCCTGATTAACTCTCTAAGCAGGAAGCACCCAACATGCTGTACTTAATAAAAATTGTATTTTCTAATGTTTAAAATAACTAATTCTTACTTAAAGATCTGACTATAGGTGTAAAATAAAAGATTATAAGTTTTAAAATCTGTAAGAAGTGTTGAGGGCCTCTCCATTATTGGATTGTTGCATTGTGTATTAAAATTGAAAAATGTCCTTTATAAAAATGCTTTATTATTAATAATTTAACGCATTATTAAATTCAAGTCTTGAAATATCCTAAGGGAATAAAGAAACTACATCCCCATTCTACTATAATTGCACATTTCAGCTTCTGTGCACATTTTATGTCCTATATTTCTTAATTTTTAGGTATTTAAGTATATGAACAGAAGTATAATCATCACTGAGATGGAGTTTTATAGGGAAAACCCTGCACATCATATTGTATTCTTCTTTTGTGTTGTTTTTCATAGCCAGATTTCTGCACCAATCTTATTTTACCTGAATTCAACCACATGTTTTAAATCATTCATGTTCTTAGTGCTAAAAGAATCTAGGCTTTTGTAGCTCACATTGCCATTAAAAAAAGAAAAAGAACAAGCAAACAAATTGCTCCCTAATCATACGGGTGTTCTTTCCTGTGTTTAGTATGGGATGGTGTTAAAAAGACACAGTTCAGGGGTGCCTGGGTGGCTCAGTCAGTTCAGCGTCTGCCTTCGGTTCAGGTCATGATCTCAGGGTCCTGGAATCAAGTCCCACATGGGGCTCCCTGCTCCTTGGGAGTCTGCTTCTCCCTCTCCTTCTGTAGGTCCTCTCACTCTCTAAAATAAAATAAAATAAAATAAAATAAAATAAAATAAAATAAAATAAAATAAAATAAAATAAATAATAAAATAAAATATAAGTGAAATTAAATTAAATTAAAACCCCACTGCTCAGATACAAAGGCAATGCCAGTCAGGTAAGGGAGCAAAGAATGTCTGTCACAGGGTAGTTCTTGCCAGGCGAGATGATGTCAGATAACAGACTTCATTGTTCCTACTGAATTGGTCATTACTTGGGGATTCTGCAGAAAGAAAGCCCATGTCCAGTTGTCCAGTGCCATTCTTGGATATTTGCTGCTAAAGTGCATGCACTCTCAGGCGTGTGCACACGCACACACACATACACACACGCGCACACACACAGCCCCATGTGGCTAACTCCTAGTCATGATTTTGTCACCCCTCTTCCCTTTTCCTTCCCTGTCCCTCTCCCTCCGGGTGCAGGGCTCCAGCCCTCCCTGGTCCGGCCCTCTTTGGAGCCCTGGGAGTTTTCTCTCCCTCGTCTCTCCCACTGGGCGCTCTCAAAATAAACATTCCACTGGCAGGACCAGAAGAGTGAGAGATCCCTTGCCTTCAGCAAACTCAGTGACTGAGGACTCAAAGTCTTCTCCTGTGTGGTCGCAGTTCTCCTTTTCCATTCTGATCTTCCTCTTCTGCCCTCAGGGAAGACAAGTTACGTTTTTCTGCCACCGGGGCTGTGTGGGTCCCCTCCCATACTTCCTGCTTGCCTGGTCAGACAGCAGTTACGCTCCTTCTTCTTCATGCGTGAAGTGGTTTTCCCTCACACACCCTCTGAGTAGCTCAGCTCCTTGGCTGGCATCTTAGCGTTCATACCTTTGGTTTCATTAAAAAAATAAATCGTATTTATATTTCTGCCTTCTCATGCATCAGTTCCGTGAGTGCAAGAAGCCTGATCCTCCCACTTTGCGGTCCCGGTTGTACCCAGCACCGTGGTTTTGCAACTAGATGACAATCCGTGCGGCTTTCATCCGATTCCGTGAGGCCAATGTGATAAAATGAGGTAGACAGACATTAAGTTCTGTTACAATTTCAGACGATTTGATTTGGGGTGAGCAAAATAATAAAAGGGAACCTGATAGAGGAAATGTAGAACTTCCATTAAGTTCTGAAGAAAGGCAATAATTGGGCCAGAAGGGAATAGCAAACACAAGATAAAAGAACAACTGGAATCAAAGACACCCCAAAATGTCCACACCAGGTCCGCCAGAGAGTGAGGAAAAGAGGTTGGCGGGACTGGAGAGGGTTAGCTTTTCTGGAAGAGCATATTGAAAACTAAGAATCTCTAGGACTTTGTTTTCCCCAGTAAGCAGTAAGAAACTACTGGAAGTGCCCGCATGCCTGTGGGGCTGGGTTAACCAAGGAAATGGCCATGCGAATCAGAAAGGGTCAAGACGGCTGTACCTCCCGTGGACCAGCCCACGGATGCTGGAGACGACCCGCACACCCCGCACGGGTTCTGTGACCTTCGCTCAGCGGCTGAGCCCCTCTGTGCCTCAAGTCTGTCATTTCTGAAGAGGTCACAGCCCTATCACAGAGGGGTTTTCTCATAAATCCCGATGTTTTCTTTACCAAAACCATGATAATGGGACTTTCCAAAAATAGTCTGTGGCAGTTATTGAGGTCCGGGCTCCGGTTCCTTCTGAGGAGTGGACAAGGGACATCAGGACACACAGACTGGGGCAGTGGCATATCTCAGGGCTCCTGCTCGCAGAAAACACAAGGGCCTCCGGGGGCTTGGAGCTCAGGTCACAGGTCCTTCCCTAAGGAGCAGGAGACATGTAATGAAGACCAGTGACCAGCAGGGGGAGGCAGCTTGCTCCAAAGTTTCATTGACCGATTCCACTGTCCATGACCCTTTTTCATCTCACTGTTCCTTTTTTCCCAGCTTTACGGAGGTATAATTGACACATAAAATTGTAATGTACTGAAGGTGTACACCGTGATGATTTGATACGATTTGAAACAACCACCACAATCAAGCTAGCATGCCCATCGCCTCAACATAATTACCCTTTTATGCAACTGCTTAAAGTCTGCTTTCTTAGCACATTTCAAGAATGTGGAGCTGGATTATTCACTAAAACCCTCATGCTGGAAATGAGATCCCTAGAATTTCCTCATCGCATAACTGGAAGCTGGCTCCCTTTGACCCACACCTTCCCATTCCCTCCACCCCCAGCCCCTGGTGACCACCAGTCTACTTTCCCTTTCAATGAGCTGGCCATTTTTGGATTCCACGTGTAAGGGTGCCCTATGGTATTTGTCTTTCTTTGACTAACACCACTCAGCATGACCGAGGGCCAGGATCACCGATGTTGTTGCAAAAGGGACAATTCCCATGTAACCTTTTTGTTCTACTGTGCACTCTTGCCGATTTTTAAGGCGATACAGAGGTAAATACAAACTTAAGAGTATCAATTGACATTTAACCTCAGAGGAATAGAGAGACATCATGGCCAACAGCCAGTGTGTCCACAAGCAGCCCTTGAAGGAGCTTTTGAAAGACACAGATCTCCTCCGGCATACACTCCACGACACACGGCGAGGGCATAGCTCACTTTTAAAAAGCCTCTATTTTCACTCAGCATAATCTCTTCCAGCCCCGTCCATGTTGCTACAAAAGTCTGGTATTCATCCTTTCTGATGGAGGCATAATACTCCATGGTGTATATGGACCACATCTTCTTTATCCATTCGTCTGTTGAAGGGCATCTTGGTTCTTTCCACAGTTTGGCTGAACTCTGTTACACTGAAAAGAAATTAAAAATAAATAAATAAATAAATAAATAAATAAAAATACTTACAAACAAAAAAAATAAATTAATTAATTAATTAATTAAAATAAATAAATAAAATGGGTTTCTTATATACAAAAAAAAAAAAGCCTCTATTTTGCCCTAAGAAAATCATTTAATATAGCATTCACGGTTGTTTGGCTAAGCTTCTGACGGTACCATGACTTGCTTGCCCACATTTCTAAATCTCTTCAACTAAAAGGAAAAAGTCTTTGGATAGAAATAACCCCAAAACATGTGATTGAAAATTTGATATTTTGCATAGTCAGAAAGACTTTTCCTGCTTAGAAAATGTTTTCTCTGTAACACAGATGTGCTTTTCAAAGCCTTGGAATTTCCTCTTTTGAAAATATGTTGAGCCAACTGAATTTTTAAGGAAAATAATTATACCCTGAATTTAGCTCTGCTGAAAGAGCATATGCAACTATTGCAATCATGCTCTTTGTAAATGTTTTAAAGTTTTCCTGGAGTTTATCACGTGAGGATGAAATGAAGGCACTGGGGCCCCACAGTAAATGTACACTTTGTTTTTTTTTTTAAATAAGAAAATGCACCAATGTAAAAGAAAGATGTACCAACATGTACGTTACTATTAATCCTCAGAATTTGAAAACTTCGACTTGTAGTATCCAAAATCATCACTGGTCATTATTTGTAACGTTCACCACTACAAGATTCCTAGTAAAATACAGATTGAGAGGAGGTACACGTGTGACAAAGGGGGGATGTTCCTTTCTGTGCTTCCAGTTCAGGAAGATTACAAATAAACCCATTTACACATTTCCTTTCCAATGGGACATACCATTTGCATTCCTACCAGCAACTCTGTATTTTCACCAACACGTGCATGGTGGGGTTTGGTTGTGGCTGTTCATTCTAACAGATATGTAGTGGTGTCTCACGGTGGTTTAATCTGAAATGTCCCTCGTGGTTGGTTAAAGGAGCTGAGCGGTTTTCACGTGTATACATCCTATTTGCTGAAGCTTCTGTTCCAATTTTTGTCCAGTTTTTAATGCTTCTGCTTTTCTGCCATTTGCAGAATTTGCTATATTATGAATGCTAATTATTTATTAAGCATATGTTCTGCTAATATTTCCTTTCAGTATATGGCTTTTCATTTTCTTAGCTCTCTTTCAAAACTCAGAAATTCTTGATTTCAATTAATTCTATTTTTTCATTGAAGGGTAGTGCTTTTATAGTGTTATGTCTATGAAATCTTTGCTAAACTCAAGGTCAAAAAGGCATTCTCCTATGTTTACTTCTAGAAATTTAATACATTTTATTAACATTTAGGTCTTACACATCCAGATGGCCAACAGACACATGAAAAAGTGCTCCATATCACTCGGCATCAGGGAAATACAAATTAAAACCACAATGAGATATCACCTCACACCAGTCAGAATGGCTAAAATTAACAAGTCAGGAAATGACAGATGCTGGCGAGGATGTGGAGAAAGGGGAACCCTCCTACACTGTTGGTGGGAATGCAAGCTGGTGCAACTGCTCTGGAAAACAGCGTGGAGGTTCCTCAAAAAG
>PISX010015434.1:0-48419 GCA_004024625.1 Mellivora capensis
AACAAATAAGAAGGAGGACATGGGGAGATGGAGAGGAGAAGGGAGTTGAGGGAAATTGGAGGGGAAGATGAACCATGAGAGACTATGGACTCTGAAAAACAACCTGAGGGTTTTGAAGGGACAAGGGGTGGGAGGTTGGGGGAGCCAGGTGGTGGGTATTATGGAAGGCACGCATTGCATGGAGCTCTGGGTGTGGTGCAAAAACTATGAATTCTGTTACGCTGAAAAGAAATAAAAAAAAAAAAAAAGAAAGACACTGAAAATGGGATTTCCAGAGAGTTTGTAGACAGGTTGAGTAGTGACAATTCACCAAGGTTGGAGGTTGAGGGGCTCCAATCCAGTTCTTCCCCATCCCAGGTTGCTGGTCTTCAGATATGTAGTCTTGAGGCTGCTGGTTTTCAAGGTTCCTACAAAGGTGGGGTGAGGAACATAACAACAAGGCCATTTTAAACCTCCCTGCTTTTACTGAAGTTATGTCATTTCTTTTGAATAAATTCTCCTTGGATTATCTAACCTTTTTTTTTAAATTTCCAGAGTTCTTAAAACATCAATTTGCCATTTTTGCTGGTGTCATGATTACTTTTGCAGGGAGCATATTTTCATATACTTGGTTCTTACTAACATAGGTGGTCCTTACTTCAATATTCTGAGTGTTTACTCCCCTTCTCCCCATTCTTCTTACCAGGAACATTGAAGACATGTGTGGAGTTGGAGTAGAATCTCGTCACCATGAACACGACAGTCCCACAGTAAGAAGAGTGGAACAAGATGATAAATAGAACCTAAATTTTTAAAAATATTTTATTTATTTACTTGAGAGAGAGAACACAGAGGGAGAGGGAGAAGCAGACAGTCCACTGACCAAGGAGCCCAATGTAGGATTTGATCCCAGTGCCTTGGGATCAGGACCCGAGTCAAAGACAGATGCTTAACTGACTGAGCTGCCCAGGTGCCCCTAGAACCTAAATTCTTTATAATGTTGAACCATAATATCAAATATGCAGTGAGATTCCTATTTGTGGTAAAGAATCCATCCTTATTTTAAAAAATCATTGCGTTTTTGTTGTTGCTGTTACTGGTAACAACACAAGCAAAAAATGGCATATGGCATAGAACACTTGTTTAATAAATTATTTTTGGAGAACACTAGTTGATAATCTCAATTATATATGGTTGAGTATGGGTTCACTAAGAAATGTTTCTTCTATGACAATTAATGAAAAAGCCATTGGAGACTTAACTTGAAGGAGTTCAATGGGCTGAGCTGGGCTGGAGGAAAGGGTCAGGAGAAGAGCATAGAGAATGGCAAGGAGGTAGAAAAGGATGGGGTTCAAAGGGGATGCTGAGGAAATGGGGTTCCATTCTGGGATTTGGATGGAGAAAGTTACTTTTGGTCAGACCTCAGAGGGCCTTCAGTGGTGTGTTAGGAGTTTGGCCCTTCTATCAAATGCAAATAGGTGGTGGAGTCTCTCTTTTCTCAGAAGTTAAGAAAAATCCCCTTAAAGATACCTCTAGCCTTTGCTTTAAAAGAGTGAGAGCTACACACCACGATTTTTCCAGCCTGCTAGCTCTCAGCTGGCATGGAGAGATAGGACCGGCCCAATTTCAATTTTGCTATCTCGTCTACAAACACATTAGAGCATGACCAGCAATAAAAATGGAAAACTCATCCTATGGCTTGATAAATACCTCTCAAGAAGTGCCAGTTTTCCCAGGGGCAGTTTCCTCTTATACAGGATGGGAGGCTGAACAAGGAGGGCCACTCCACAAGTATGAACTGATGAGGAAGGAAATGCATAAAAGATTTAATTTAAATTCTTCCCAGTAAGTACTGTTGTTTCACAGAATTTCTCCACAACAGTGATCTTACATGTCTCTTTAAAGCAAAACAACTGCATTAGAACTGTTTAACAATCTGGTAAGAGCCCTATCAGGTAGAAAGGGAAAATATGGGAATGGCTAGACTTTGTAGCATGAGACGTGTGGAAAATAGGTCCTATGGAGAGATGACTAACATACAAATCATCACCACACATGAAATTTACCTGAGCTGTCCATGGCAGTAATTATTAGATGCTGCTCTCCCCCACCCCCAGCCCCCCAGAGATTGCCCCTAACTGCGGCCTGGGCTTATGCGTGATCCATAGAAGGTCCTTATGAAATGCTATTTTCATGTTATTAATACTCATCTCCGTGAACTTACCAAAAAAGAAGAATCAGTAAAAACTCATTCTTTCTGGTGGGAACATATCATCCCTCTAAGGTATGCATTTAAAAATGAAAACAAACAAACAGACAAGAAAATAGGTTGAGAGGAATTCATCTCTCGCCCACGTGGACAGTAAAGGGTGGCATGTGAGCATGGTGCACATTTCCTTCTCAGTCTGTCCTGCGTCTGCTCTCACGTGTCTCCCTTCACATTTAAACAGCTCGCAACTCCACAGATCTTTACGTACAGGCTCTCACTAGATTGTGTGAAAGAAACTTCATGGGTTACTTCCCATGACTACCTGCCTTGTGTTCTAACCAAGAACCTTCTGAAATAATAATTTCTGTTTCACAAAATAAAAATAATGAGAGCTTAAAGTTTCCATTACACAGCCACCCTACGTGCTCCTTCTAAGTAGTTTTACTCTATCAGTATAGTTCTGGACAAAATAGAGAAACAATAACTTACTCCATTTAGATCTCAAAATAGTGTGCCTTCCTTGTGCATAATTTACAATGAGTGCTGTCCAGTAGAACTTTTTACAGTGGCCATTGAACACCCAACATATTGGTGTGACTGAGGAAATCTTACATTTTTTTTTGTTGTTGATTAATTTAAATTTACATTGATCCAAGGTATTAGTGGCTACTGCATTGGACAGTGTGATTCTGGATAAACTCAGGGTGGAGATTAAACCATAATAACTCAGCACCCTGAGGAAAAGTTCATTAATTCATGGTTGAATGCATACTTTCCTTTGAGCTCCAGGTGAAGATCTCCATGTATGTATGTGTGTGTGTGCTTCTGTCCTTGCATTTTATGTTTTTAAACTAAGAATTAGTGAGTTCTAATTTACACATAATAAAACTCACCAATTTTAGTTACAATTCAATGAGTGTTGATAAGCATGTCCACTTCTGTAATCCCACCACAACCACAGTCATGACAACTGGACATTTCCTTCCCTTGAGAATATTGCCTCGTACATCTTTACAGTCAGCCATGTCCCTCACCCCAGCCCATGACACTGCTGACATCCTTCCCATCATTAGGACTTCACTGTTCCTTTTTGTCTGACTTGATCTCACTGTCATGTTTTTGGGACCTGCCCGTGTTGTATTTTGTATCAGTACTTTCTTTTACTGATGAATAATATGCTCTTATATGGATCTGACACAATTTGTCTTTACACCTGTTGATGGACATTTGGATTGTTCACATCGTTTTGCTATTATGAATAAGTCCGGTTGAAAAAAATTTTTAAAATTTATTTTTGGTAAGTTGGAGAGAGATTGTTGTGTTTTATGGTAAATGTGTGTTTAACATAAGAAACTGCCAATCTGTCTTCCAAAACATGGGTCCATTTTGCACACCTGGTGAGCATGTACGAGAGCTCCAGTTGTTCCAGATATCTGCCAGTAGGTAGCAAGGTTCGTCTTTTAATATTTCATTATTCTAGGAGTCGGTGCTGATAGACATATGGTGAGATGTGAGCCAGAGGAACTCAAGATATAAGGCCAAAGCCTCAACTAGGTCAGAATCCTGATAATACGTTTGGAGCATGTTTATTTTCCCCTCGTAAGCACTCCCACTCAGTGTTTGAGGGCACAGGCTGGGCATCCTTGTCATGGTAGCTGTACAATGGACACATTATTTGTCTACTTCATCTCAGTATCCTCCCCATTGCTTCAGTATCCTCAGCTGAAAACAGGTTGAAGGTTATAGCGCCACTGGATGGGGTGAAGATTGGAAGGGTAACCCATGTCAGAGCTTTGGGCTGGCGTCTGGCATGGGGTTCAGTGTCCAACAATGTGCCCAACACATGTTAGCAACGTTGCCCATCCATGGTGGCATCTGACTGCCTGCAGGGCTCCAATCCCTTCTTCTTGCCTCTGAGCGGACTTGATCTAATGATTCTCCATTTTAAACATAAATGATACAGTTAAATACTCTTATCAAGATTTAAAAAAAATTATTGTTTTCCACAATCTAGTATTTGTTCTTCATTTCTAATTAAAACTCTTATTAAAAGACCCTAGTTTCTGAACACTTCCAGAAGGTGAAATATTTTATGACAAAAAATATGGAGAAGGGGTTCTCAGCTGGCTCAGTCGGTGGAGCATGGGACTCTTGATCTTGGGGTTATGAGTTCGAGCCTTATATTGGGTGCTGAGATTACTTAAAAAAATGGAGAACTGATGAAATAGGACAAGCCCATCATACTGGAACATTTGTCATTTCCTAAGTGTGACTTTCAATTTGCCTCTTACCGGATTTTTATCCATAGTATCCTTTTCTCCAATCCTACTCCTGCTTGAGGATCTAGCTCACACATAAAATCCTCCTGAAGCCTTCCTTTCTCCCTGAACCATGGTGAACCTTCCTGTACTGGTCCTCACAGGAAGTCTGGGATAGAACTCTCTCTGCATCTAATCTCATGAGTCTGTATGTACTTCCACTTGAGCACATATTACATTTGTCTTGTATGAGAGTAACTTGTAAAAATCTCCCTGAGTAAAGGGACCTAATTTTATATGAATTTTCCTCAAAACACTTAGTACACTAAAACATACAGTGGGTCCTTATCAAGTCTTCAATAAACAGGCTTAAACTAGAATGAAGAAAGCATCAAGATTTCAAAATAGAAGAGTGATGTAGCCAAGAGTAAAAAAGTCACACGTGAATATTCTTGTTACTGGTCTCCGTCACCCATTGATGGATGAGATGGTTCAAAGTGGTTCATTTATGAATGTAAACTGTGTGTTTAAACAATTGGTCTCATCCTGATTCCTCTCATTAGCCTCTCCTGGTATAAAGAGTGTATTTCTATACACATTTCACACATACTACATTTCTTATTAAGTGTGAAACCCAACCACTGTTTAAATGTGCTAATGCTGTAAATTAGGAAATGAATCTTAAGGAATTCACCTTGAAATAAACACACAAATTATAAACTTAATTACATAAATGAAGAACTTCTTGCTAGAGCTTTCTTATATAACATTTGGTTATTTTCTGCAACAAAAATTCAATTGTATACATAAATATTTTTGTACATTTAGAGTATTTTGGTCATAGAGTTAAGTGTACATACACACATAAACACACACCACACACATTCACACTCACACACACACACACACAAGCATGCATGCAAATGTGTACAACCGATTCACTCAAGTGAATAACTGTTGTGCCTTTAAACTGAGAGTCATTCATTTCACTTTAAGACATTGAATTTTTTTTAGTTTCTCAAGGCTTTCCTCATGTTTCATGTTACTGGACTCTAATCTAGGACTTGGATTTTGGTGTCAGTTTTTTAGCTTTCACACATTCGTAAAAAGCCTAAGAATGATCTTGACCCCCCATCCCCAGTGGTTCATAAGAACATGGAGAGATGTGAATAACATGTAGCTAAAAAAAAGGGGGGGAAAGTGGTGCCAAATAGAGCTGTACCCAAGGAACAGTCCATTTATTACAGACAGCTCACATAATTTAATACACTTATTTTCACACAAAAGGGACAAATTAAAACCTGAGCAAATTTTGAATGTTTGACTAGAAAAATAAGTTTTGTTAAGGAAAAAATCTCCTATACCTCAAACTGTTCCAATATTAAAACTAAAGAAGGGTGACCCCTGGAAGTCGCCAAAAAAGCTTTGTTATACAGAATGTGCTTTTGACTAGATAGATGGATTTATGAGGAGGCACTGGGGACATAATCAACCTGGAAAACGGGACATTCATCCATAAGCTTGAACTTTTATCTTTTATTGCTACTTTTCACCTTGATGATAATGTTCATAAAGTTTATACTTCTGTAGAACAAATGGTGTAGTCACTTGCATTGTACAATTTACAGAGCTGATTTTGTATGCTATCATATTTTATGTTTTGTCATATTTGCAATAAATGTACATATCCTTTTATTAAGTATTAGGATTTTAAGTTGTTATAGTGGACAGTTGGAGTGGGAGCTGTTTTCCTAACCCCTGCTTCCCTGCCTTGTGCAATCAGGACCATGGACAACTGCCAACATATTCGTTGTATTCACACTTTCTTTCAATGCTGAGACTTTCACTATTAATGTTTAGTCTTTCTCTTTCTTACTGAGGTTGGGCCCTAATTTTTTGAACATGATGGATTTTTCTGTATGAATTTTTTTTAAACATCTAAACTTTATTTATTTATGTTTACAATTTTGGTTCTTAATTCTACATCAACATGTATTTAAAAATATTTTTTTCTGACTTTATTGCATTTGACACTTTCTTCCATATTCAGAGCACTTTCACTTTTAGTAAGGGACTTACATACCATTTTCCACTGAATACAAGGGTAGTGCTCTGTTTGCCTCTGGCTGCAGGATATGAGTATCCATTTACATATTGCCAAAGAAGTTTACTGGCCTTCACATTAAGCTCTAAATTCTGATGAATGGCTCTGAGCCCGTCGCTTCTCTCTTTAAGGAATAGCACTTAGGAATATCCACCCAAATTACAGTCCTTGTAACTCCTAATTCCCCTCCCTCATTTTTTGTTTGTTTGTTTGTTTTGTTTTCAAATGCTGGAGATACTACAAGAGCTGGTGTATATCCTTCAATGTTCTACTTTACACAGGCAGAGACCTTAACCCTCAAAGCTCTGTGTACCTGATAGGTCCTCTGAATACACCTGCTGCTGCCAATCACAGGAACTGCACTGTATCACGGCATCCAGACATCCAGTTTCAGAATCCCAACCGTCCAGAATCCCTTCTTAGGACCTCGACTATCACCAACCACGTTAGACTGAGTTCCCTAAAAGCAGCTCCCACTCCAGCATTCAGTGGGCGTGATTTACTGAGGGAATGTGCCCCGGGAAGGAGCTGTAGGGGGTGAAGGCCAGGAGGGCAGGGGACGAACTGAGCAAGCGGGTCTCAGGTCAAGTGTGCTTGCTGTGGCCTGACCCGCAGAGAGAACGCGGCAGCGGAAACCAAACCAGGGGCATTGCAGGGCACAGCTGTGAGCCTTTAGCAGCCGCACTCACCACTGGAGGATGGTTTGCTGGGCCAGCAAAGGTGACGTTGCAGGCCACCACAGCACCACGGACAGCTAGTTAACTAAGAGCATGGGGCCTAGAGAAACATGTAAAATCCAGAATGTGGGTGTATTCATTTGCTGGGGGATAGAACAAAATACCACAGGATGGTTTAAACAATAGAACTTTACTTTCTTACAGTTCTGGAAGCTGGAAGTCAGAGATGAAGGGGTTGGCAGGCTTGGGTTCTCCTCAGGCCTCTGTCCTTGGCTTGTGGGTGGCCACCTGTGTGCTCATGTGGTCCTTCCTGCGTTCTTGTCTCCTTTTCTTATAAAGACACTAGTTAGATTAAACTAAGGGCCACCCCAATGACCTCATTTTAACTCAACTACTGCTTTAAATGATGTTTCTCCAGATACAGTCACATGCTGACATACAGAGGATGAGAGTTCCAAATACGAGTTTTGAGGGAGTATCATTTAATGCTAGTCCAAACGGGGTGGGGGGACCTGTTATAGATTAAAAAACACAGTGTAACAACACAGTGTAAGAGATGGGACTTTCTAGATCCTACTTCAGGCAAATCAACAATTAGAAGTTATTTTTGAGTGAATCAAGAAATCCAAATTCAGACTGGGAACTGCAAGATATCAAGAAATGCACTTTATTTTTTTTAAGTGTATTAGTGATAGTTTTATTTTTAGAAACATGTCCTTATATGAAAATAGGTACTGAGTACATATGGGTGCAAGGGTGTTGATGTCTGGGATTAATTGTAGTGAAGCCTGGATGTGCTCACTCCCACCAGAAAAGCAGAAGGTGTATTGATGAATGACTGAAGGTAAAACTCAAGACATTTTTGAAACTGGGTGGTTGAAGTTTCATTGTAGCACCTTTTCTAATTTTTTGCATTTTAACAATGTTCATAAAAATGGTAATTAAAAATAAATTAAAAATTATGTTCATGTTGTTCCGTGTAAAGAACCTTTCCTTTGCATGTTGAGGTGACTAGAGTAAGGTTTTTTGTTATTCAGCTAGCCACAATCCTTCTCCTTTTGTCCTACTAGAGAATTCCTTTGGGACAGCAGTCATCTACCCCTGAGCTTTCTGTCTGCCTGGTAGAACCCTGTACCGGTTCTGACCATGGCCTTTCAAGTCCTGAGGTAAAATATTCTTCGGACCATTCCTGACTGTTTCCCACTTCCACTTACCATGTGCTGACCACACCCTTGCTTTCATTGTATTCCAACATATGTTAGGGTGAGTAATGTCTTTGTTTTATCTTCACTATTCAAATGGGAGTTCCTTGAGGGCAGACAGTGAGTTTTATTTATCTTTTATATCCATTACACTTTTCACAGGGTCTTGCACAAAGTAAATTCTCAAGAAATATGGGAATTAGCTATAGATTAGAATGTTAGGTTCATATCAACATTAAACATTTTTTTTTGCATGTATTGTTTTCTAGCCCAAATCATTTGGATAATTCCCTTAGGGTTTTTTGTTTGTTTGTTTCTTGTTTGTTTTTCGTTTTTTTTTTTTCTGAATGATTTTAACTTCTAAATTTCTCATATATTTTCAGTAAAGACAAGACATATATTTAGATAACTCTCATGCAAAATTTAATAGGCATAGAAAAAGAGGTAGCATGAATAACAACTGAAATTTCTAAATACTCTAAAGGATCTATTGTTATAGAGTTGAGATCACCATACCGATTGATGGCCGATATATGAAGACAAATATTTATGGAATAAGTTAATATCTGTCTCAGACCTTTTCTTTTTAAGGTCCTTCCCCAGTTGATGCTGTAAGAGGTGACAACCAAAGTTGTTGTTTTAAAAAGTTTATTAATGGGATGCCTGGGTGGCTCAGTTGGTTGGACGACTGCCTTGAGCTCAGGTCATGATCCCGGAGACCTGGCATCGAGTCCCGCATCGGGCTCCCAGCTCCACGGGGAGTCTGCTTCTCCCTCTGACCTCCTCCGCTCTCATGCTCTCTCACTGCCTCTCTCTCAAATAAATAAATAAAACCTTTAAAAAAATTAAAAGGTATATTAATTTATTTTGAAAGTGGGATGGGAGAGGGGAAGAAGGAGAAGGAGAGAAAATCTCAAGCAAACTCCTTGTGGAGCACAGATCCCAGTGCAGGGGACCAGCCCAGGATGCTGAGATCATGATCCGAGCTGTAACCAAGAGTCAGGTGCCCAGCCGACTGGATCACCAGTTAAGAGGTGAGACAAAGTCTTGAATTTCCTACTGACTGAATGCCAGTGCGATGCTTGGGTCTCTGGTGCAGTGACAATCCTGAAGCGCCGGCCTGTTGGTCTGGCTTCCCCACCCCCAGTCTTCGAGGACATAACGACAGCCTCTTCTGCGCTGGTGGCTGGCACAGGGAGCTGTGTAAGGAACGCAGTAGCCACCCACTGGGGTCAGCAATGGCAAGTCTCAACTTACGGGAAGACCGTGTGGTCCTGCTTCTTCGGCCCTTTCTCAAACGCAAAAGAAAAGGACAAACCCGGAGGCTAAGGCGTCTTGATATAAAAGAAGATTTTACTTTGGAGTTTTGGTTTCTTCCCCTGCAGACTCTAGTCTCCTTCTGCTTTTAGAATATCTCTGTTGACAGCCTGAAAATTGCTGAACGTGTTGATAAAATTCAGATTGCAAAACTAAGTCCCAGCTGGAAAACAGGCCCCTTGGTTTTTGGATATCTTTTGTGGTGATGCATAAAATTTCTTCTTTTCTGCTTACTCTGTTCTGACCCTTGTTTTAGTTATTTAGTGGAAGCCTGAAAAATCTGCCATAGCTAAGAAGTGTCATGTTCTAGAAAGATTAATTCATGAAATAACTTGTCTTTATGGGCAACATATTGGAATTTTAAAAGTCCTTAGTAAATAAAAAAGAGTCCTGGGGACTCTTTCAAAGTCTCAACTGAAGGGCACATAATTTAAATCAATTCTACCTTATTTTTGTTATTTCACTTTTTTTTTTTTTTTTGCTTTTTACCTAAACAGGCAGAAACCTCAAGAATAATGCCAGCTTGGGAAAAGGCTTAAAAGCATGCCATCTCATAACATAATTTCTATTTCCCTTTGACCTGCACTTCCTTTTTTGACCTCCAATTTCCATTTGGATCCATTTGTGCTAAACCAGCAATAACAAAAACAAAATACAGTGAAAGAAGCCTCATTATTTCCCAGCTGAGGACACACATGAGCCATATGGACCCCACACTGATGTTCAGCTCTTAAATCTATGGCACAACATTCACTTTTTATCTCCAGAAGATCAAGCAGATGGAGAAGCCATTTCACATGCATGGAAAACTCCAATTCAAAGTGCAAATAGCTGAGATAATAATGAAGGAAATTCTGCAAAAAGGTAAACTATTTTCAAGTGATTTTTCCTTCCTTTTATAACGTTACCAGGTACGAAAATTCACAGAAGTAAAGATGTGGCAGAGAAGAAAAACAAAACTATAAAGTTTCTATTTTAAGTGGAGAGCTAACAGCCATGGATCAGTGGGCCACAGAAATCCCGATGATTCTCCATCAGAAAATGCCACAAGAAATAGTCTATATATTTCTTCTTTCTTTTTGGTCCCAGTGGTAGAACAAGGTATTAAGAATACTAATAAAATATATAGTTAATTTTTTCCAGACTGAAAGAGGAGACATTTCTTTTCTCTTCCTCCTCTAAAATATCAATACAACATACACACGTGCACACACATAAGCACACCCATGTGCACACACACAGAAGTCATCACACAAATGTTTGTGACAGCTGTCACATGGCATTAATGGATTGTATCAGATGGCACAGCATGGGAACAACTCTGCCAGTGAGTGATTTGTGTTTTTTGTTGCTGTTTCTGAAAGTAGAAACTGTATCAAGAGGAATGTGATTTGTTTCTATAAGAGGAATGGGTAACTCTTTTGTAGGGTCACTGAGGTATGACAAAAACTGCCATACTTTATTACACTAGCTTGTCATACACTGTTTAGTGGAAATGCCTTTGAGCCTTTTTGTCAGTTATTCTGACAGACCCAAGAGACCTCAAATTTTAACGGAATATTTCATTTTACAGTGGAAAGGGAGGTTGCAGGGGAGAGGAACCAAGAATATTGGGAGGCACAAACAACATGTGGAAAATATAAGTCTTCCCAGGTGTCATTGGAATATATTTCAAAACTTCCCAAAATGAAACTTGAGGCCAAGTTTTCCAGAATAGCATAATTCAGAAAACCCTCAAGTCTTTGGCTTCTGTGTGAAGGCTACTCTGCCCTATTAATGTTAGTATAGTATTAGTCTCATCTGACTACAAATTTCTGAAGCTGCGGGAGTTATCATGGGTTAGATCAAAGTAGAATGTGTATTAGCTTACAGGTTAGACTTTTCCAGTCACATGTGCATTTTGCTGTTTTTATTTTTTAACTCTGTCATGGATTAGAGTAGCCATATCCCTTATGATTAAAATAAAATGCAAGCATCTATTTTTATGCAAATTTTCTCATCTAAGAGAAATTTCCCCTTGACAATGCTGGCATATTATATATGTTGATAATAAATAGCAATTTATGCTTGGTATTATGGTAGAAAAGTCACAAAGAGGTCTTTGATCTCTATGGACCCAAGCAAATAAAACAGGATACTGCAATTAGCAACTAATGTAAGCCCTGGAGAGGCATGAAGAATGAGAGGAGGAATGCATGTTTTTCTTCTGGAAGGATTTTAAAAGAACTAGAGCAAAGAAGGATATTAAAGGGTTGAGATAATGGTTTCTTTTATATGTCTACTAGGGTAGCAATGTCCACTGTTATCTGTGTGAAAAACATCCATTAAGCATCTAATGACACAATGAAGTATAATAACACTAATTCAATATTTTAGCCCAGAAATCATTTACCAAAGTGGTTAGTACCCTAAGATCCACCTTGGAAAAGTAGACTCCATTTATATTTGCTAGAAGGAATCCATTGATTTAAAGCAAAGCATGCCACTGTTCTAGGGGATGTAAAGTAAAATTCTTTGTGAAATTTGGTAATATTCTCACTGTCTCTTAAAACCATCATATCAATTATTTTTTGAATTTCAAAGAAATTAATTTAATTTTGAGAATCCTTGGAACACCGAAGCATGCACTTAAAACCATTGGCAGGAGCAGCAATTTCAGAAAACCAGGCTTGGAGTTTCTGAACTATGGGAAAGAATTATCCACTCAGTAAATCCAATAAATTTCTGGTTATGAATTAATAGTAACAATGTTATAATTTTTTATTGCCGTGCAACCAGTGGAAAAAATGGTGGCAAATCATAAACATAAAGCTGATTGTCTGATCACATGAGCACAAATCTTATGCACCCATGATCCAGGAGGTGAGCCTGGATAGTGTTCATACCTGTCCATACCTGAGAAGCCCCTTCACCTCCTCCCCATAGATAACCATCGTGTTGACTTCTAACATGATGGATTTGTACTTGATGCTTATGCAAAAGGAAACCTATTCATGTATTCCTCCTATCCTGTTCCTTTCACTCATTACAGTGTTTGTGGGTTTCATCTCTTGGGTGTAGTGGTAGGTTGTTCATTTTCATTACTTTGTGACACTCCACTGTATTCCACAATGTATTCACAAACCACAGTGTGTTTGTCATGAGAAAACATCCCATAAACCCAAACTGAGGAAAATTCTACATGTACTGTCCAAGACCTCTAGAGCCCACGTGCTTGCCTTGATGTTGAGTATACCCATTAAGGTGGGATTCTAATGTACACCTGCATTTAAATCCAGAGGATGAGGCCTGTGTTTTCCAAAGTGGGTTCTGGTTTGCCGCCTACAGAGTGTGAAGGCTCCTGCTGCTCCAAGTCCTTGCCACGTGTCCTCTTAGTCTTATGAATTTTAGCTCTTCTGGTGGGCATCTGATGATACCTCATTGTAGTTTTAACTGTAGTTCCATGACGACTCATGACATAAAGCACTATTTCCATTGATAGCTCTCTTGCAAAGTGATTGTTCAAGCCACTTGTCCATTATTTCCTTTTCTTTTTGTGTGTAATTTGCTCATTGCTTTATGGGACGTTATTGCGACTCTGGATTTGAGGACATTTTTGCTGTATGTGGTATGGCAGCTTCTCCAACCCCTAGGCTTGCCTTCTTACCCTCTCAGTGATGTCCTTGGATGAATATAAGTTCTTAATTAATTAATTAATTAATTAATTTTATTTTTAAAGGATTTTATTTATTTATTTGTCAGAGACAGATAGAGATAGCACAAACTGGGGGAGCAGCAGGCAGAGGGAGAAGCAGACTCCCCACTGAGCAAGGAGCCTGTTGTGGGGCTCGATCCCAGGACCCTGGGATCATGACATGAGCTGAAGGCAGATGCTTGACCCACTGAGCCACCCAGGGGTCCTTATAAGTTCTTAACTTAAATGCAGCCTCATTTATCAGTCTTTTTCCTTATGGAGAACACATTTTGTGTCTATTTAGAAATATCTGCCTACCCTAAGGTCATAAAGATATCCTTTCATATTATCAACTGGAACAATGATATCCAATATAGTAGCCACTAGCCACAGATTGGTATTTAAAATTAAATTAGGTAACACAAAATAAAAATAAGAAGTAAGTGATTTAGTGACCATAGACACATTTCAAGTGCTCAAAAGCAGTGGGCGCCACGTGAAACAGGGCAGATATTAAGCATTTCTGTTGCTGAAGAATGTTATGTTGGATAGCACTCTGCGGGGACCTCTGACCTTATAGTAAGGTGGAGTGTTTTGTTTTGGTGTGAGCTACAGGTCATTTTACTTTTTCTCCATATTGATACCCAATGCACCAGCACAAGCATTTTTTAAAAATTTCTTTTCAGCGTAACAGTATTCATTGTTTTTGCACCACACCCAGTGCTCCATGCAATACATGCCCTCCCCAAGACCCACCACCTGGTTCCCCCAACCTCCCAACCCCCACCCCTTCAAAACCCTTCAGGTTGTCCTTCAGAGTCCATAGTCCCCATGGTTCAACTCCCCCCCAATTTCCCTCAACTCCCTTCTCCTCTCCATCTCCCTATGTCCTCCATGTTATTTGTTATGCTCCACAAATAAGTGAAACCAGCACAAGCCTTTGAAAAGACTCTTCTTTCTCCACTGCTCTGTGATACAAACTTTGTCATAATAAAGTGTCCACTAGGGGGAAGTTTTGTTTATGGATCTTACTATTTTATTTTATTTCTATTTTATATTCTATTTTATATTCTATATTTATATAGAATCTATAGAATCTATATTCTATATTTATATTCTATTTTATTTACTATTACTATTTTATTTCTATTTGTGTGTTCTTAACACACAACACATCTCTTAATTATTGTGGCTTTATAGAATTCGTGCTATCCAATACCTTATTTTGAAATAATCTTGGCATTTTGCTTCTGTATAAATTTTAGAAACATCTTACAAATTTCCACCAAAATATTACCTTTCTGGGGATTTTATTAGGATTTCATGAAATTTGTGTAACCACATGGGAGAGAGATGGCATGTGAGGTGTATCTCCCTCTGCAAATTTCTCTGGTATATATTTTTCTGTATAAAAAAACACTGCATGACGAGGAGTCAAGATGGTGGAGGACTAGAAGGCTGAGATGATATCAGGTCACAGGAGATCAGCTAGGTAGCTTATCAAACCATTCCAAACACCTACAAATCCAACAGGAGATCGAAGAGAAGAAGAGCAGCAATTCTAGAAACAGAGAATCGACCACTTTCTGAAAGTTAGGACTGTGGAAAAGTGAATCCAAAGCGACGGGAAGATAGAAAGCGAGGGGTGGGGCCAGCTTCTGGCAAGTGGTGGAGCAACGGAGCACAAAATCACAACTTTTAAAAGTCTGCTCAACTGAGGGACCTTGATCCAGAGGCTAACCGGGGTGGAGCTCCAGCGGGGACAGCATCGTCTCAGGTCCCGCAGGGTCACAGAAGGATCGGGGGTGTCTGAGTGTCACAGAGCTCTCAGGTATTTGAGCTGGGAAGCTGGCTACAGAGACGGAGCCAAGGAGTGAGCTCTCAGCTCAGGGTTACCTTAAACTGTGATCAGTGGCATAGTCAGGCCCCTGCTCTTTGAGCAGGGAACCCACAAGATCTGGGGAGAGCCCCCCAGAAGAGTGCAGGGGTCTGCAGGGTTTGGAGACTTCAGGCGGGGCTGTGTGCCAGAGATAGAGAAGCTTGGTCATAGGTTGGGTGAGCTCAGGAGGCCAGGAGACGGGAGTGATTGGGCGCTTTTCTCCGAAGGTGCACTGAGGAGTGGGGCCCCAAGCTCTTGGCTCCTCTAGGCCAGAGATTGGGAGGCCACCATTTTCATTCCCATCCTCTACGGAAAGCATTCAGGGAACAAAAGCTCCCGAAAGCGAACTGGAGCAGATTACTTAGCCCAGCCCCTGGTAAGGGCGGTGCAATTCCGCCTCGGGCAAAGACACTTGAGAATCACTACAACAGGCCCCTCCCCCAGAAGATCAGCAAGAAATCCAGCCAAGACCAAGTTCACTTACCAAGGAGAACAGCAGAACTCCAGAGGAGAAAGCAAAGCATGGAATTCATGGCTTTCTCCCCATGATTCTTTAGTCTTGCAAAGTTAATTAATTTTTTAAATTTTATTTTCTTCTTATGCTAAATTTTTTTTAACTTTTATTCTTTCCTCTTTTATTGCTTTTAAACTAGTTTATCTTAATAATACCTTTCATAAAAAAATCTTTTTGAACCTTCATTATTATAGTCATTTTATCCTTCATTGTATCTAACTTTATTTTTTGTATACACATAGGGTTTTTTCTTCTAAAAAAATTTGGGATTCAACTTCTACTAGATCAAAATATACCCTAAATCTAGCACAGGGCTTTGTTCTAGTCTCCAGCCTGAGCAAATTCTCTCCACTTTCTTTTTCTTTATGCTCCCAACCAACTTATCTTATCAACTCCTTTTTTTTAGAAATTAAAAAAAAAAAATTTCATCTTTACTGTCATATCCCATCCCTTCATCGTGTTCACCCTTATTTTTTTTGTGTGTGTGTATAAATTTTTTTTTCATTCTTTAAAATTTTGGGAGGTAGTTTCTTCTAAAAGACCAAAATACTCCCCAAATTAAGTGGGTGATTCTGTTCTATTTGCCAGTCTAAATATATATATTTCCTTTTTTTAATATTTTAACTGCATTTTTTTTCTTTTTTAGTATTTTTTTTCTGAACTTCTTTTTACCCCCTTTCTTCCCTCCATGATTTGGGGTCTCTTCTGATTTGGTTAAAGCACATTTTCCTGGGGTCTTTGCCACCCTTTTAGTATTTTTTTCTCTCCTTCATATATTCTTACCTGGATAAAATGACAAGGCAGAAAAACTCACCCCCCAAAAAAGAACTAGAGGCAGTACTGAAGGCTGGTACTGAAGGGACCTAATCAATATGGACATTGGTAATATTTCAGATCTAGAGTTCAGAATGACAATTCTTGAGGTCCTAGCTGAGCTCAAAAAAGGCATGGAAGATATTAGAGAAACCTGTCTGGAGAAATAAAAGCCCTTTCTGGAGAAACAAAAGAACTAAAATCTAACCAAGCTGAAATAAAAAAAGCTATTAATGAGGTGCAATTAAAAATGGAGGCTCTTACTGCTAGGATGAATAAGGCAGAAGAGAGAATTAGTGATATAGAAGACAAAATAATATAGAATAAAGAAGCGGAGCAAGGGAGAGACAAGCAACTACTGGACCATGAGGGGATAATTTGAGAGATAAGTGATACCATCAGATGAAACAACATTAGAATAATTGGGATTCCAGAAGAAGAAGAAAGACAGAGGGGAGCAGAAGGTATATTGGAGAGAATTATTGTAGAGAATTTCCCTAGTATGGCAAAGGGAATGAGCACCAAAATCCAGGAGGTGCAGAGAAACCTCCTCAAAATCAATAAGAATAGGTCCACACCCATCATCTAATAGTAAAATTTACAAGTCTTAGTGAGAAAGAGAAAATCCTGATAGCAGTCTGGGATAAGAAGTCCATATCAGGGATGCCTGGGTGGCTCACTTGGTTAAGCAGCTGCCTTCAGCTCAGGTCATGATCCCAGCATCCTGGGTTCAAGTCCCACATCGGGCTCCTTGCTTGCTGGGGAGCCTGCTTCTCCCTCTGCCTCTGCCTGCCACTCTGTCTGCCTGTGCTTGCTTGCTCTCTCCCCCTCTCTCTGACTAAAAAAAAAAAAAGTCCATAACATACAAAGGTAAATATTAGATTGGGGGTGCCTGGGTGGCTCAGTGGGTTAAAGCCTCTGCCTTCAGCTCAGGTCATGGTCCCAGGGTCCTGGGATCGAGCCCCGCATTGGGCTCTCTGCTTAGCAGGGAGCCTCCTTCCTCCTCTCTCACTCTCTCTCTCTTCTTGCCTCTCTGTTTACTTGTGATCTCTGTCTTTCAAATAAATAAATAAAATCTTAAAAAAATATATTAGATTGGCAGCGACTTAACTATAGAGACCTGGCAGGCCAGAAAGAACTGGCATGATATATTCAGAACACTAAATGAGAAAAACATGCAGCCAAGAATACTATATCCAGCTAGGCTATCATTGAAAATAGAAGGAGAAATTAAAAAAGCTTCCAGGACAAACAAAAACTAAAAGAATTTGTAAACACCAAATCAGATCTACAGGAAATATTGAAAGGGGTCCTCTAAGCAAAGAGAGAGCCTAAAAGTAGTAGACCAGAAAAGAACAGAGACAATATACAGTAATAGTCGCCTTACAAGCAATACAATGGCACTAAATTCATATCTCTCAATAGTTATTCTGAATGTAAATGGGCTAAATGCCTCAATCAAAAGACAGGGTATCAGAATGGATAAAAAAACAAACCCCATCAACATGCTTCCTACAAGAAACTCATTTTAGACCCAAGGACATCTCCAGATTTAAAGTAAGGTGTGGAAAACAATTTACCATGCTAATGGACATCAAAAGAAAGCAGGGGTGGCAATCCTTATACTAGATCAATTAGATTTTAAACCAAAGACTATAATAAGAGATGAGGAAGGACACTATATCATACTCAAAGGGTCTGTCCAACAAGAAGACCTAACAATTTTAAATATCTATGCCCCTAACATGGGAGCAGCCAACCATATAAACCAATTAATAACAAAATCAAAGAAACACATCCACAATAATACAATAATAGTAGGGAACTTTAACACTCTCCTCACTGAAATGGACAGATCATCCAAGCAGAGATCAACAAGGAAATAAAGGCCTTAAATGACACATTGGACCAGATGGACGTCAAAGATTTATTCAGAACATTCCATCTCAAAGCAACAGAATACACATTCTTCTCTAGTGCACATGGAACATTCTCCAGAATAGACCACATCCTGAGTCATAAATCAGGTCTCAACCGGTATCAAAAGATTGGGATCATTCCCTGCATATTTTCAGACCACAGTGCTCTGAAGCTAGAAATCAATCACAGGAGGAAATTTGGAAAGAACCCAAATACATTCAGACTAAAGAGCATGCTTCTAAAAAATGAATGGGTCAACAAGGAAATTAAAGAAGAATTTAAAAATATTCATGGGAACAAATGATAATGAAAACACAAGGGCTCAAAATCTGTGGGACACAGCAAAGGCGGTCCTGAGAGGAAAATATATAGCAATATAAGCCTTTCTTAAGAAACAAGAAAGGTCTCAAATGCACAACCTAACCCTACACCTAAAGGAGCTGGAGAAAGAACAACAAAGAAAGCCTAAACCCAGCAGGAGAAGAGAAATAGTAAAGTTCAGAGCAGAAATCAATGAAATAGAAACAAAAGCAAAACAAAACAAAACACAATAGAAAAAATCAAAAGTCATGAATGAAAGAGGAGAGATCACAACCAACACCAAAGAAATACAAACAATTAGAAGAACATATTATGAGCAACTCTACACCAGCAAATTTGACAATCTGGAAGAAATGGGTGCATTCCTAGAGACATATAAACTACAGCAACTGAACCAGGACAAAATAGAAAACCTGAACAGACCCATAACCAGCAAGGAGATTGAAACAGTCATCAAAAATCTCCAAACAAACAAAAGCCCAGAGCCAGACGGCTTCCCAGGGGAATTCTACCAAACATTTAAAGAAGAATTAATTCCTATTCTCCTGAAACTGTTTCAAAAAATAGAAATGGAAGGAAAACTTCTGAACTCATTTTATGAGGCCAGCATCACCTTGATCCCAAAACCAGACAAGGATCCTACCAAAAAAGAGAATTACAGACCAATATCCTTGATGAACACAGATGCGAAAATTCTCACCAAAATACTAGCCAATAGGATCCAATAGTACATTAAAAGGATTATTCACCACGACCAAGTGGGATTTATTCCAGGGCTGCAAGTTTGGTTCAACATCCGCAAATCAATCAATGATACAACACATTAATAAAAGAAAGAACAAGAACCATATGATACTCTCAATAGATGCTGAAAAAGCATTTGACAAAGTGCAGCATCCCTTCTTGATTAAAACTCTTCAAAGTGTAGGGATAGAGGGCACATACCTCAATATTATCAAAGCCATCTATGAAAAACCCACTGCAAATATCATTCTCAATGGAGAAAAACTGAAAGCTTTTCCACTAAGGTCAGGAACACGGCAGGGATGTCCATTATCACCACTGCTATTCAACATAGTACTAGAAGTCCTAGCCTCAGCAATCAGAAAACAAAAAGAAATTAAAGGCATCCAAATCGGCAAAGAAGAAATCAAACCATCACTCTTTGCAGATGATATGATACTATATGTGGAAAACCCAAAAGACTCCACTCCAAATCTGCTAGAACTTGTACAGGAATTCAGTAAAGTGTCAGGATATGAAATCAATGCACAGAAATCAGTTGCATTTCTTTACACCAACAACAAGACAGAAGAAAGAGAAATTAAGGAGTCAATTCCATTTACAATTGCACCCAAAACCATAAGATACCTAGGAATAAATCTAACCAAAGAGGCTAAGAATCTATCAGAAAACTATAAAGTACTCAGGAATGAAATTGAGGAAGACATAAAGAAATGGAAAAATGTTCCATGCTCATGGATTGGAAGAAAAAATATTGTGAAAATGTCTATGCTACCTAAAGCAATCTACACGTTTAATGCAATCCCTATCAAAACCCCATCCATTTTTTTTTTCAAAGAAATGGAACAAATAGTCCTAAAATTTATATAGAACCAAAAAAGACTCCAAATAGCCAGAAGAATACTGAAAAAGAAAGCCAAAGTTGGTGGCATCACAATTCCAGACTTCAAGCTCTATTACAAAGCTGTCGTCATCAAGACAGTATGGTACTGGCACAAAAACAGACACATAGATCAGTGGAATAGAGCAGAGAGCCCAGAAATGGACCCTCAACTCTATGGTCAACTAATCTTTGACAAAGCAGGAAAGAATGTCCAATGGAAAAAAGACAGCCTCTTCAACAAATGGTGTTGGGAAAATTGGACAGCCACATGCAGAAAACTGAAACTGGACCATTTCCTTACACCACACATGAAAATAGACTCAAAATGGATGAAGGACCTCAATGTTAGACAGGAATCCATCAAAATTCTTGAGGAGATCACAGGCAGCAATCTCTTCTACCTCAGCCGCAATAACTTCTTCCCAGGACCATCACCAAAGGCAATGGAAGCAAGGGCAAAAATGAACTATTGGGACTTCATCAAGATCAAAAGCTTTTGCACAGCAAAGGAAACAGTCAACAAAACCAAAAGACAACTGACAGAATGGGAGAAGATATTTGCAAATGACATATCAGATAAAGGGCTTGCATCCAAAATTTATAAAGAATTTATCAAACTCAACACCCAAAGAACAAATAATCCAATCAAGAAATGGGCAGAGGACATGAGCAGACATGTCTGCAAAGAAGACATCCAGATGGCCAACAGACACATGAAAAATGCTCCATATCACTCGGCATCAGGGAAATACAGATCAAAACCACAATGAAATATCACCTCACACCAGCCAAAATGGCTAAAATTAACAAGTCAGGGAATGACAGATGCTGGCTAGGATGCGGAGAAAGGGGAACCCTCCTACACTGTTGGTGGGAATGCAAGCTGGTGCAACCGCTCTGGAAAACAGCATGGAGGTTCCTAAAAAATAGAGCTACCCTACAACCCAGCAATTGTGCTACTGGATATTTACCCTAAAGATACAAATGTAGTGATCCGAAGGTGCACATGCACCCTTATGTTTATAGCACCAATGTCCACAATAGCCAAACTATGGAAAGAACCTAGATGTCCATCAACAGATGAATGGATAAAGAAGATGTGGTGTATACATACAATGGAATACTATGCAGCCATCAAAAGAAATGAAACCTTGCCATTTGCGATGACGTGGGTGGAACTAGAGGGTACTATGCTTAGTGAGACAAGTCAATCAGAGAAAGACAATTATATGATCTCCCTGATATGAGGAAGTTGAGAGGCAACATGGGCAGGTTTGGGGGGTAGAAAAAGAATAAATGAAACAAGATGGGATCAGGAGGGAGACAAACCATAAATGACTCTTAATCTCACAAAGCAATCTGAGTGTTGCCTGGGGGAGGGGGGAGGGAGAGAGTGGTTGGGTTTTGGACATTGGGGGAGGTATGTGCTATGGTGAATGCTGTGAAGTGTGTAAACCTGGCGATTCACAGACCTGTACCCCTGGGGCTAATAATACATTATATATTAATAAAAAAATAAAAAATTAAAAAAATATTGCATGACAATGACATGCACACTTATAATAGGAATATATATGGTTTTTAAAGATGTTATATTAAGTCGTGTAGTAACTTTGTTCTTTTTTTTCTTTTTTTTTTTTGAAAAGTTAAGGCAATCAAAAAATTCATAAAGTGGTTATAAGACAGTAAAAAGCTTTTTTAAAATCCTGAATCATTTGGGGCTCCACTTCTAAATATTTCAGTCTGCATTTCCTGTGAATGATGACGTCCTCCTGCAGAACAGCTATTAAACTCATGAAACTAACATTCATACAGTAATAATATTTAGTACCCAGACTGCATTCAGGTTTCTTTCATTGTCCCAGTGACATCCTATAGCAAGAGAATCCAATTCAGAATCCATGTATTTGCTTGTTGGGACTCTCTAATCTCGAATTCCTGCGAAGAAGTCCTCAATATTTGACTTTCACAAACTTGGCCCTTTGGAGGATTATACACCAGTTATTTTGTAAAATGTTTTTCATTTGGCTTTTTCTGATGTTTCCTCAGGATTAGATTCTGGATTTGAATTTTGTCAGCATGATGGGCGATGGGGAGGTGTTATGTCGGCTGGGCTGAGGGATGCCCAGAGAGCTTGTAAATGTCCTTGCCCGGTATGTCTGTGAGGATGTTTGTGGAGGACATGAGCTTGGGACTCAGTGCACCCAGGAAAGACCCCTCTCACCACCGTGCAGGTCTCCATCCCATCCACTGGGGCTGAATGGAACCAAAAGGCAAAGGAAGGGCAAATTCCTCTCTCTTTTCTAGAGCTGAAACATTCCTTTTTTCCTGCTGTCAAACCCTGGAGCTCAGGGTTCTCAGGTTTTCTTCTGCCACAGGTAGAGTTAAGCCATTTTTTTCCTGTTCTCCAGCAGGCAGATGGCCTGAGGGTAGGACTCAGAGGCCTCTTTGAC
Organism: Mellivora capensis; assembly: GCA_004024625.1. NCBI lineage: Eukaryota > Metazoa > Chordata > Mammalia > Carnivora > Mustelidae > Mellivora > Mellivora capensis. The sequence goes on from PISX010015434.1 coordinate 22,947, forward strand.
TGCAGGAGCCAATTCATGGGATAAATCTCTCCTTATACGCATATCTATCCATCCTATTGGTTTTGTTTTTTGGGGAACCCTTACTAACTCAGCCAGGAAGAAATGGTGGTGATGTGCTGTTCTCCAGCACCCTACCCGGAGGCCGAGAATTTTCATTTGTTCTATGGCGGAAGATGATTGCTTTGATCATGCGATTTATGCAGCATCTGCTGGGGTCCTCTGCTGTGAGGACACTTTTTTACTCCTTTTATTTAATTAACGTGCTACTTATGGGGAGGTATTCTTAAGCTACGTACATGTCCTCTTCCTTATTTATGGAGGTAGGCATATATGTTATTAGGGACTTCTGGTTTCCTATTTTATCCAGTGAATTTTAATTTGTTTATTTTACTCTGATGCTCCAATTGTACCAGATTTGGCCACTGGGGGCGCTTTTGAGATGTCCTCTGTGTCCTTTGGCACATCTATCATTTTTGGAGCACTGTTTTTGCTTTCAAGAATAACAAGATATTCCAAGCACCCTTTCTTCCTTACTTCCTCCCTCCCTCCCTCCCTCCCACCTCTTTCCCTCTTTTCTTCTTTATTTCTTCCTCCCTCCTTCTCTCTTCCTTCCTTCCTTTCTTTCTCCCTTCCTTCCTTCTTTCTTTCTCCCTCCCTCCTTCCCTTCCCTTTCCTTCCTTCCTTTATGTTAATAAAAAAATAAAAAAATTTAAAAAAAAGCTGCATGACAATGACATGCACACCTATAATAGGAATATATATGGTTTTAAAGATGTTATATTAAGTCTTTCTTCTTTCTTTCTTCTTTCCTCTTCCCTCCCTCCTTCCCTCTCTTTTCCTCTTTCCTTCTTTATTTTTCCTTCCTTCCTTCCTTCCTTCCTTCCTTCCTTCCTTCCTTTTTCTTTCTCTGCCCCAGGCAAAGGATCAGCCCTTTCCTTCTCCAGGGAGCCCTGGCTCCTTCGGGCACAAAATGGTATTAAGAAAAGACTATGTCTGGGCAGCACTAGGTGTAATCTTCGTTGCTGGGCATAGCTGCTCTGGGGCCTCACAGTCAATGGAGGAGGGCGTATATGATATAGGTGTATGTGTGGTATGTGTGTGTGTGCAGGAGTGAGTGTGTGCAGATACATCTCCATTTGCTTCCATATATTTCTACATGTATCGAAATGTGTTAGCTCACACTGACAACTCTAATTGTAGTCTAATACTACAGAATGAATTCTAGCTTTCTTCTCCTCTGCTGTTATTTGATAAACTGTTTGCTGACACAAAACCTGCTCTCATTCTCTGGAATAGACTTACTCACTTGGCTAATCCCCAAATGTAACTAATCTGTTCTTTCTTTTTCACTCTGTCCTTTTGCATGGTGCTCACCTTCTTCAGGCTGATACCATCGGCCGGACCTTACACCTGCTAGCATGCCCTGCTTGGCCTGCTCCCCACTGTGGCCTGCTTCACCCCTTCCTTGGGACACCCTGCTCACCCTGCTTGAATTCTGATGCCCCTGGGCTTGGGCCTGAGCCCCTGTTGTGTTCGCATGTGTAGATATCTCCTCTTACTTCTCTGGTTCCTAAACTCCACACTGGGCCTTCCCCAACCCCCAGTAGAAAGCTATTTTGCTTGGCCCTGCACCCATCAGTGGCTTGGCCTGGATTTGTCTAGGTAGAAAAGGGAAGGAAAAGGAACAGCTACCTTTCTGTATTTTGTTTTTTGTTTGTTGCTGGCATAAAGAATGTGTTTGGACTTGGCATTTTTACTTTTCTATTTTTGTATTTATAACAGGTTGTTAGAGCAACATTTCTAAACATACCTATTAATTCTAATAAAATATGCATAGATTCTAGTAAATTTTTTAGTGCATAGCTATGACTCCTGTAAATAATTTCAGATTTAATTTCATATTTCCATGCACATACTTTCCTTTCTGTTTCTTCCCTATTGCCTTGGTTAGGGTCCATGTATAATCATGGTGACAAGTATGGTTTCAACACAGCCCATTAGAGGGAAGACTCTCAACATTTCACTACTGAATATGTTCTCCCTATGTATCTTATAGATACCTTGTATCAGATTAACATATTACCGTCTACTTCTAGTTTGCTGAAAGATTTTTATCATTAACAGATACATTATAAAAATGTTTTTTGTGTTCATAGATTTAATCATATGATTTCCCCACTCATGCTATTGATTTGGAGAATTATACTGGTTCTTGATATTATAAGGTATTACTAAGACCTTGCTTTTGAAGTCAGTTCAATATATCTTAGTGTATTATCCTTTTTTAAAAAAGATTTTATTTATTTATTTGACAGACAGAGATCACAAGTAGGCAGAGAGGCAGGCAGAGAGAAAGGAAGAAGCAGGCTCCCTGTGGAGCAGGGAGCCCAATGCGGGGCTCGATCCCAGGACCCTGCGATCATGACCTGAGCCGAAGGAAGAGGCTTTAACCCACTGAGCCACCCAGGTGCCCCATGTATTATCCTTTTTATTTGCTGTTCGATTTAGTCGGTTTGTTGTTCAGGATTTTTGTATCTATGTTCATGAAAGATTAGTCTGAGTTTCCTTTTTTTGTAAGGTTTTTAGGTTTTGTTAGCAAGGCTTTCATCCATTTTTGCTATCCTCTAAAAGAGCTAGAATAAGATTGTCATTTCTTCCTTAAATGTGAGGAATTTATTGGTAAACTCTGGAACTGAGGTTTTTGTTCTGGGAGTTTTTAATTATAAGTTTATTTACTTTAATCATAGTAGTGTTATTTAGATAGTATACTTTAATTTCAATATATTGAAATTATCTGAATTCAATATATTGAATTCAATATATTGAAATATATCTGAAAATTTTTGCTTTTTTGGTCATTTTCTAGTCTAATCTAGAATTTTAAATGTATTGGTTACTACAAAAATATTATCAAACTGCTGACTGCTTCAACATCGCAGCTGCCTGGGGCTGTGATGTTAGCTGAGGCAGATAAGAGCCTGGACAGAATTTAAATGGAAATCTACACAATGAAAAAGATCTATTAGTTGTGATCTAAAAGGCTACATGCATACATAGGGGTGTGTGTATGACCAAGGAAGACTTTGGGAAACAGGAAGTACCAGTCATTCACCTCTGGTTGACCTTGGCTGTATGAACAACAGGAAGCAAAAGTTAAAGCTGTCTTATTAAGGGCCAAATACTTGAAGACATACATCCCCATATGACCAACCTAGCAAAGACTAGAAGATATATAGAAAAGGCAAATAAGGGGCACCTGGGTGGCTCAGTGGTTAAAGCCTCTGCCTTTGGCTCAGGTCATGATCCCGGGGTTCTGTGTTCAAGCCCCGCATCGGGCTCTCTGCTTAGCAGGGAGCCTGCTTCCTCCTCTCTGCCTCTCTGCCTGCTTGTGATCTCTGTCTGTCAAATTAATAAATAAAGTCTTAAAAAAAGAAAAGAAAGGCAAATAAGAAAATGTTCCAACTAAGTAATAATTGGTTCGCCACTAAATTATACTGATCCAGACCTGACACATATAAAGCCACTTTTAAAATAAAAATGAAGATTTAAAGAAAAAGTTAACAGAGAACTCAGTTGCTGTATATATCTTATTTATACATTATTATCCATATATAATATATCCTATATACTTAAATATATAGAACCTATAGAATTAGTATAGATAAGTAGCTAAACAAGTGAGCAACAATGAAGAATATTAAATTCAGTAACAGAAACAAACTTTGGTGTGTGTGTGTTTGTGTGTGTGTGTGCGTGTGTGTGTGAAGGAATCTAATACTTGATTTGTTATTATCTAAAATGTTCAGGTTTCAATAAAAATGTATGTCTCATACGAAGATGTAAAAGAAAGTATGCCACCTTCATAGTAAAAAGAACAGTTGATAAAAAATGTTCTCTAGGGGTTCAGATTGGGACTCAGTAGACAAAATGTGTCTACACAATGAGGAAAATGTGGCTACAAGGCCTTACCAAACAAAGAATATCAACAAAGAGTGAGAAATTTATCTTAGTCAGGTCAGGCTGGTATAACAAAATACCCATAGAGTAGATGGTGTAAACCATAGAAGTTCATTTCTTATGTTTTGGAGTGTGGGAAGTCCAAGATCAGAATTCTGGATGATCAGGTATCTGGTGAGGATGCTTTTTCTGGTACATAAATGGCCATCTACTCATTGTACTATAACATGGGAGGGGGGGAATTTCTCTTGTTTATAAGGGCATCAATTCCATTATGGGGGCTCCAATTATGACCCAATTACCTCCCAAAGATAACCACTTTCTAACACCATCATTTAAGGGTTAGAGTTTCAACTTATACATTTGGGGGCATACAAACATTCACTCCATAGCAAAATATATGTATGTATGTATGTATGTATGTATGTATGTATCTCAAATAGAAAGTTGAGACTCAAAAAAAATAAATTACTAAACTAAAAAATTTTTCTAGGGGGTCTCAATACAGATTTCATCTATTAGAAGAAAGAATCAGTGAACTTGAAGATCTGTCATAGAGATTATAGAGTCTGGGGAACATAAAGAAAAAAGAGTGAAGAAAAATTAATAGAGCCTCTTAGGTCTGTTGGGCTCCATCAAGGATATCAACATGTGCAGAAAAGAATACCACAAGGATAAGAAGAAGATGAAGGGTCAAAAAGGTCAGAAATAATATCTAAAGAAATAATGTCAAGAAACTCCTTGAGGGCACCTGGGTGGCTGGGTTAACCCAGCCTTCAGCTCAGGTCATGATCTCAGGGTCCTGGGATTGAGCCCCGAGTTGGGCTCTCTGCTCAGCGGGGAACCTGCTTCCTCCTCCTCTCTCTTTGCCTGCCTCTCTGCCTGCTTGTGATCTCTCTCTCTGTCAAATAAATAAATAAACTCTTTAAAAAAAGAAACTCCTCAATTTGATGAACAAAATGAATCTATATATTCAAGAACCCCAACAAACTCTGAGTAGAATAAACTAGACCGGGACGCCTGGGCTGCTCAGTTGGTTAAGCGGCTGCCTTCGGCTCAGGTCATGATCCCAGTGTCCTGGGATCGAGTCCCGCATCGGGCTCCTTGCTCGGCAGGAAGCCTGCTTCTCCCTCTGCCTCTGCCTGCCACTCTGTCTGCCTGTGCTCGCTCTCTCTCTCTCTGACAAATAAATAAATAAAATCTTAAAAAAAAGACTTAAAAAAAAGAATAAACTAGACCTAGACACATCCTAGCAAATTGACAAAAATCAGAATAAAGAATCTTAAAAGCAGCAAGAGAAAAATGACTTATTACAAACAAAGTCTTCTCAGTAAGGTGGACACCATGCTAGTTCCAGGACACAGAAGGCAGGAGACAGGGGAGTGACTTATTCAAAGTGCTGAAGGAGAAAAGGACATCAACTGAGAATTTCATTTTCAGCAGAAACTATTCTTCAAAGCAAAGGAAAAATTAAGCCATCGGAGATAAACGCAAGCGGAAAGAGTTTGTTACTTGCAAGCCTGCCCTACAAGAAATGCTGAAATACAAATTGTATAAATGACTTTGTATTTTGAACTATTTGTCTACTTGTTCTCTAATAAGATTGACAACCTTGAACTATGATGATCAAAAAAATGAGAAAAGATTCAAATTACTAAAATCAGGAATGATAAATGGAACATCTTTACTGATCTTACAGGAATAGAAAGGATTATAAAAGAATACTATGTTCAAAGCAGGACAACAAATCAGATAGCTTAGATGAAATGCAAAGATTTCTAGAGAGAAAAACAAACTACTGAAAATGGCTCAAGAAGAAATAAATAATCTGAGGAGAGCAACCACAAGCAAAGAGATTGAGTCAGTAAATAAAAATCTGCAACAAAACAAAGCCTAGGTCAGGATGTGCTTCACTACTGAATTCCACCAGACATTTAAAGATTTAATACTGAACTTTCACAAAGTTTACCAGAATTCAGAAAAAGTGGGAACACTTTTATTTTAATTATTTTATTTATTTTTTTCACAGACAGAGATCACAAGTTTACACCACACCCAGGGCTCCATGCAGTGCGTGCCCTCCATAATACCCACCACCAGGCTCCCTCAACCTCCCACCCCCTGCCCCTTCAAAACCCTCAGGTTATTTTTCAGAGTCCATAGTCTCTCATGGTTCATCTCCCCCCCCCAATTTTTTTTTCTTTTTTTATTTTAAATATTTTATTTATTTAAGAGGGAACACTTTTAATTTCATTCTGTCACTGGTATTACCTTGATGTCAAATCCAGAGAGCGATCACAAGAAAAAAAAGATAACAGACTAATATCCCCGATGAATATAGACACAACATTTCTGGACAACATACCACAAGCCAAATTGAGCATCATGCAATGACGAAGTTCGACTTATCACTGGATAGGAAGGAGGCTTAACATCTGAAAGTCAACCATATTCATAGAATAGTAGAGAATTCAGATGAACGTCTCAGTGGAGGTAGCAAAATCATTTGACAAAAATCCAATATGCTTTTATTATAAAAACTGTCAACAAACTATGAATAGAAGGAACTTCCTTATCCAATACAGATCATCTGGGAAAATCTCACAGACTGTATCATACTTAATAACGAAACACTAAATGCTTTCCCCCTAAGATCAAGAACAAGACAGATAAAACTTTGTTAGCCACTTCTGCTCAAAATTGCATCAGAAGTTCTAGCCTGTGCAGTTAGGCAAGGGAAAGAAGTAAGAAGCATTAAGATTGGGAAGGAAGATGTAAAGCTATCTCTATGGCTAATTATATGATCTTAAATACAAAGAAACCTAAGAATTCCACAATAAAACTATTAGAAATAATAAGTTGGGCGATGTGCAAAGCGATTAAAAAATGGGCAAGTGATTTGAATAGATGCTTCTCCAAAGAAATGGCTAATATTTCTCCAAATGGCTAAAAACCAAATTGAAAGGTGTGCAACATCATGTCATTAGGGAAATGCTTAGAATCATAATGTGATACCACTTTGTACACACTAGGATGGTTATAATAAAGACAGACAAAACCACCTGTCAGCTAGTCTGGGGAGAAACTGAATTCTTCCTACATTGCTGGTGGGAATGTAAAATGAAGCAGAACATTGGGAAACTGATAGTTTTCAAAAGGTTAAACACAGAGTTACCAGATTGCCCAGAAATTCCACTCATAGGTATAGTGAAAGAAACCAGCCACAAAAGACCACATATTGTATGATTTCACTTATGTAAAATGTCCAGAAGACACAGAGAGAAAGTAGACGGGTGGTTTTTAGGGCCTCGGGGTGGGGGAGGGATGGGAGAACGAGGACAAGGAGTTTTGGGGTTGGGGTGATGGTCATGTTCCAGAGGTGATGGCTGTACAATGACGCGAATGTATTAAAAACCCACTGAACTGTACAGTTTGAATGCGTGAATTTTATGGTCTGTGAAGTGTATCTCAATAAAAGTGTTTAAGAATTTAGAGTCTCTGGATCATGTTGCCTTCCTTCCTCATTTCTTTGTGATATGTGGAGTATGGGTAATCACTTCACTTCTGGTCAGGACTGTTTCTAAGTGCTGTTGGGGCTGGTCTGTTTCAGCCTTGCCCTTAGTCTGAGGAGGGGCCATTCCAGCCCTTGACCCAAACTCCAATCTCTGGGGCCTTTCTGTGGCGTTTGGCCCTCTGAATTGGAAATGGCATTTATTGTGGGTAATGGTGCCCAGGGGAACGTGGGGCCTCACCTCATTCTGCTTCCCTTCCTAGAGGACAGAGCCACTTAATTCTTCCCTGTATCCATTACTCTCTAGAGTTTTTAAAAGTGCTGTTTTCTTCATTTTTTTTCCAGATTTTATGTTTCCTGCAGGAGGGATAATGACAACCCAATTCTCTAGGACAAGAATGGAAGATCCCTCTGTAATGACTGCTTTCCACACTCCAGACCCCCTGGAGCAGACTGCTTTGTGTCGGCACAGCAGAGCACTCTCCCCTCTGCACAGGAGCTCTGTATGTTCCACAGACCACTGGGACTTCCATCCCCCCGGGAGATCTGAGTGGGAGCCACCAGTCCTAGTAGCCTGCCGCACCCCGGCAAGCCAAGCTGGATCTTTCCCAGCCTGGACCCAGAGAGGAACCTCTTTCCCTGTGTGACTCTTGGTGATGCGAGTCCAGGAGATTTCCCTGGGTACTCTTCCAGCCTTCAGGGAAAGGTAACTTGTCAAAGGAAAATATGAACCTGCTGTACCGACTGAGAGGAGAAACGGAATGAAAGAAGTCTCAGAGCCATAGAAATCTCTGGTTTTCATGAGAGACTATGGACTCTGAAAAACAACCTGAGGGTTTTGAAGGGGCGGGGGGTGGGAGGTTGGGGGAGCCTGGTGGTGGGTATTAAGGAGGGCATGCATTTCATGGAGCACTGGGTGTGGTGCAAAAACTATGAATTCTGTTACACTGAAAAGAAAAAAAAATCATCAAAAAAAAAAAAAAAGAAATCTCTGGTTTTTGTTCTTCACTAGTGATGCTCTTTCCTGTATAGTTCAACCAATACATTCATCTTGTTCTTGTTCTTTTTTTTTTTGTTTTTTGTCCTAAGAAGTGAGGCTTTTGATCTGTAGACTGCATGATGACTGTTGTGTTTCTTTCACATATAGATTCAGAAAATATGGATGTATTTTGCTTTTCTGCCCAAGGTTTGAGGATCATTGAAATAGACAATAGGGAGAAATAGAATACTATTTATCAAGGGGAACCTATGCCTTGGTCTATCTCAGAAAGCAAATTTGGGTCACAGTGCAGCACAGGAAATAGGTAAGAATTAGAGGTCAGAGAAACGAATCGAAAAGCTCAATATAAATTAGAGAAATAGCAAACCAGGAAAGTTGTAAAGGATAGTCAAATGAAGGAAAACAGGTCCAAGAAGCACTAGGAAGGAGGAATGAAAGTGTGCCAATACAGATGAGAAAAGGATGAAAAAAGAACAATTCATAATTTCAGAAAATGCTAAGAGTTGTGTCCAGGAGGGTGGGATAAAGAAAGAAATATTTTGTGTGTACTTCCTGGGGATCAGTTCTCGATAATGCTGGTGCAAACCACATTTCCCCCTGTTGCTGCACAGTCTAATCATGGACTTGAGGCATTCGAGACAATCAGAATCCATCCATCCTTTGTTCTTTCCCTCTTCTTGTTCTTTGATCGGTCCACTGGGAGAGCTCTACCTCTCTGCAGGTTCTGAGAGGCCAGTGACGTCATAACCACTCTTATCTGTAAGTACAGTGATATGACATTGGAAGTGACGCCCAGCTTGTTGGAGGTACCAAGAGCTTCTGGAAGAATCCTGTGTGTCATGATGTGACTCCCTTCCTTTAGAATGAGGGGCACTTTTACCTTCCTGCAGGTCTCGGAAAAAATGTGTTTTATTTTTCTAGTCATGTTTTAGATAATAAAAGAAGAAACAATAGCATGTTTCAATAAACAAATGAAGCCACTTCTTGATGAGCTCAGTGTTAGAACAATGACAAAATTTGACTGAAAAATAACCAACCTTCTTACCTATAACAGTACCCAACATGTTTCGATTTTCATTTTGTTGTTTTTCTGTCATCTTATCTATGTCCTCGGAAATCGTATCCTCATGCTTTATTACAATAAGAAGAAATATTTCCGGGATGTGTACAGCTGTGCTCTTGAACTTGTGACATTTAAAGGCCAATAGAATGCTAATGTGACTAATAAAACAGAAAAATGGTTTTATAAGAGGCCATGTGATTATCCTGTTTCTTGTTCACTTATCTTTTAAAGTGACTAAATTTGACAACTTAGTTTGTAAAAATTGAAATAAAGAAGCACTGCACATTCAAATTGAAATAACAGTAAAACAAAGACCTTTCGATAAACAGGTTGTCATATTCTTCTCCCTTTTTTGTAAGGAAAGATCTATCAGGAGAGAGGTGAAGAGTGTGTATCTATGACCGTGGTGGTCGGTAATGATTTTTGGATTACTCTGGGAGGCAAGAGGTTGCAATACAAAAATAATCCTTCTTTGGTAATTGATTTTTGTACTTTCCTTTGAACACACAAAATTGGTTTCAGGGCTGGTGTATTACAATGTGCCAGCGAGCAAGGCTATTGATAACCATAGTGCATTAACTCTAAGCTATCAATGGCCATTTTTGCCTTCAGTGCTTACATTCGGCACATTAAAACCAGGTCTCGGTAGCTGCAAGAAGTGTGTTTGGAGCTCAAAATGAGAGCATCTGGTCTGTCAAAGTTAAGTGTACTTAGGTTGGAACACTGAGTAAGGTTTTGAAATAAGGATAGTCTACAGTTCTAGGACATGTAATTACTCTCCCTAAAGACTATTTTAGGGAGAAAAGACCATGAAATCCTTTATCATTCATGAGCTCAATAGGTATTTTATGACGGTATGATAGTCACCAAATACCTGAATAGGGAGTTGGGAACAAAGCTATGAAAAAGAGCTTGTCTCTAACCTCAGGAATGGCTTTTTAAAAAGGCGCAACAAGGATCAGCAGACCCCATTGACCTTGACCTCTTCTCCTGCTGGTTCTTTCATTCAAAGAGGAGACTTGAGCACCGTCCTCAGGACATGGAAGCCAACCAGTTACGAGAGGATTTAAATGAGCCAGTGAATGCTCTGGTTTGAGAGAGCAGGACAGGAAGACTGGGAGCCATCCCAGTACGTGCACATCATCACTGTCTGGTCCTCCCAGGTGTGCTCTGCTCTTTCTCCACCCCGTGTGAGCCTCAGGAGGCGGCCCTGCGTGGACGGGATCAACGGCATCCTTCTGGCACTCTAGCTGACGGGAATCACCAGGGGATCATGGAGCTCATTTCCCTCACTCCCTTTCTGCCAGGTCATGGGTTCAGCTGCATCATGGCCTGTCCAGACAGCCGCCTCTTAGAGTCCCACCGGCCCTTTTCCAGGTTTTGGTAACCATGTCATGCCTCCCGATCCAGAGAGGCAAAGCCTGCCCTCTGTTGGAAGCCACAGGATGACTCACTATCCTCAACCTCCACATAGTTTTATTAATTGTCCTATTCTTGGACTCATCTCAGCTACCCCCATCTGAGTGGACCGTCCATCTCCTGGCTGACCAAGTGCAGCAGCTACACCAACAAACCATGCATGGTGAGACACGACGTACCCGATATGGTACCATCTGAAGAGGCATCCTTTGTGGCCTTCTGTGGCTTAAGTGGGCTTGGGGTGGAGTTTGGGCGTGGGCTGTAGTTGGTGTCACTTCTGTATTCATTAGGAAGAGGAGATATGTAGAGGCACCTGGTGGCTCAGTCGTTAAGCATCTCCCTTTGGCTCAGGTCATGATCTCAGGGTCCTGGGATCGAGCCCTGCATCGGTCTCCCTGCTAAGCAGGAAGCCTGCTTCTCCCTCTCCCACTCCCCCTGCTTGTGTTCTCTCTCTCGCTGTGTCCCTCTCTGTCAAATAAAGAACTAAAATCTAAAAAAAGAAAAGGATATATGTAGTTGATAATTCACTAAATTTAAAATGAGCTGGGTCCTAGCTGCTTGAAAGGGTGACCTTGATGTTGGATCTTTATGTAGCTTGTTGAAGACTCTAAATAAATAAATTAATAAATAAAGAGTTAAAAAAAAAACCCTCATAGTGTGAGCATTAAAACCCCCACAAACCCCTGCATTTCAGTGTTCAATTTGAAATTTGGAAGGGTGGAGGCTCAGATTGAAGGGGTAGGCCCAGGCTAATTTTTCCAACACCACTGCAGTTGGAAGTAAGTCTTCCCACGATAAAGAGGTTATAAATGCCTCTCCCATCACTATGAAGTTTGGGAGGCTGACACTGACAGAGAAGCTGCTGGTTTGGCAGAAAATACGAGTGTGGGAGTAAAGAGCGGCAGCCACACACTCCCCTTTCGGTTAGCTAGTAAAGCCAGCAGCCCACACTCTTCAGGTCTCGATGGGGGAGCAGAGTCTTAGTTGAACTTCCTGGAAGGACTGTTTTTTGAGCAACTGGACAAAGTAAAACTAAGCACATGGGTCAACAAGTAGTAATGAGAACACTTAATTTCACGAGAGAGTGCAAGAGAAGAGTGGACACAGCGAAAAGGCAGGGAAGGAAAGAGGCGTGATCTGCATCTCTGTTTTCTTGCAGGGAGAACTGGCTTAGGACTCGCAGAGTGTGATAAGAAGCCCCGTGCCCCGGACAGCTCCACATGAGCCCAGGTCTGCAGTTCACGTTGTCAGTGTCATTTCCGACTTTTCTCGAAAGTCATTGTCCCATCCTCAGGAAGGTTCAAGAGCCTGTGCAGACAGTGTTACAAGCCTGTTTGCACCTGCCCCTTTCCCCTCAAACCAACAGCTGTATCTAACTGTAGATACGGAATGTGGCAGCAAGCATGGCTTCCCATCTGCATAGTGGGTCTAGAATTGCAACCCTACCACAAGGGTCAGGTGGGGACCACAAGGGAGGTCCCCACCTGACCCTTGTCCCAGCTCTGTGACCCAGGAGCAGATAAGAACTCCAAATGGGGTCATAGGTTCTCTTTTCTGGGGATTTGGAATTGTGGCCCAGGGACAGTTGCTCTGTCTCTGAGTGTGACTGGAATGCAAGCGAACGTGGCAGCAGGACATGTGAAGTATTTCATGATGGCAGCCTAACTACCTGACACACCTGTGTCCCTCCCTCCCCATGACCTTGGCCTCTCATCAGTCAAGGAGAGACTGTGCGATCCTGATGGTGGGAGACTGAGGAGATAGGGAATGATCTGTGAAGAAGGAGAACAGGGTTTTCACTCCACAGCCCAATGCTAAATAAACTCCAGGCTTTGGGAGGAGAGAGGAGTCTGGATAACAGACTTTGGAAGACAAGAGAGAAAAGGGAAGCACTCCACTTCCCTAGACCACTCTGGGCTCCCGGAGGAAGGGAGTTGGATTCAGCATCCCGTAATTTAAGGAGAATAAGAGAGCGGAAGCTTCAGTCAGGATTAGGTTCAGCAAAAAGTTACAGGAAAATGGTGGGTTAAATAGAGCACTATTTTATTTTCACTTATCAAGGCACACTGCCCTGGGGTGACTCATGCTCCTCTGTGACACTGTGTTGAATAATTTTATGTGTCAAACTCATTGAAATGTGCTGTCCAGTTGTTTGGTCAAATGCCAGTCTACATGTTGCTGGGAAGGTATTTTTAGACATAATTAACATTTGGTCAGTTGACTTTAAGCAGAGTAGGTCACCCTCCATAAAGGGGCCTTTATCCAATCAGATGGAGGTCTCAAGAGCAAAGACTGAGGTTTGCCAAAGAAGGAAGAATTCTGTTTCCAGAATGCAACAAGTTCTGCCTCAGTTTCCATCCTTTGGACTCAAGACTGCAACATCAAGGCTGACCAGAATTCCCAGACTGCTAGCTTGCTCTGCGGATTTTGGACCCGCCAGCCCTACTGCTACACGATCCAATGCTTTGTTGCTAGTCCACCATGGAGAGCACCAACCATGTACTAACCCTTTCTGCTAACTGAGAGTGGCACGTACCATAGCCTGATGTCCCTGTGCCCAAGTGGGATTCACACTGTGTGAAGTAAGGGGCTCCTCCTAGCAAAGGCTGTGGCATAATAATGGAGATGCTGCTGGAACCTCACAGAGAATCATGGAAGTGCAAAGTTGTCTCATCATCACCTACTGGAGTGACCTCCAAACACCGCCCAAGCTGGAAGAGTGGGTGAGTATTGATTTCAGACGGTGAGGAGTATCAGGAGATACCAGAGAAGAAGCAACTATACTCTCCCTGTCCTCTTTATCCTGGTCCCTGCCATGATATCATGAGGGTCACCCCAAAGAAGGGAGAGGACGTCAACCATGGACAGGATTGTGGTTCAAATGGATATGGACTTGAAAATCTTGAATACACTATTTACCCCACGATAACGAGTTTTGAACCAGAAATCGTTGCTAAGTGTATCTAATATTTTCAATGTCAGGTGGAATTGGAGACTCAGATCAGTAAGAGAAAGGAAGAAAATTGTATACTCTTTCTTTTTTTGTTGACATGAAATGACCTAACATCAAATTAACAATTTCAAAGTGAATAGTTCAGTGACATTAGAATATTTAGTGTTATACAACTACCACCTCAATGCAGCTATAAAACATTTTCATGGGCTCCTGGGTGGCTCAGTTGGTTAAGTGGCTGCCTTTGGCTCAGGCATGATCCTGGAATCCTGGGATCCAGTTCCACATCGGGATCCCTGCTCAGCAGGGAATCTGCTTCTCCTTCTGACCCTCCTCCTTCTCATGCTCTCTCTCTCTCACTCTCTCAAATAAATAAATAAAATAAAATAAAACAAAAAATTTTCATCACCTCAAAAGGAAATCTCGTCCATTTTAACCAGTTGGTCCCCATACTTCCCTCCTCCAGCCCTGTTAACCACAAATATTTTAAATAAATGTAATCATAAAATATGTGACATTTTGTGTCCAGCTTCTTTCACTTCATATAATATTTTTAAAATTCATCCGTACTACAGCATGTACCAACGCTTCATTTCTTTTTGTGGCTAATAATCTATTGTACGTTCATACCACTTTTTGTGTTCATTCGTCCGTGGGTGGACATTTGGGCTGTTTCCATCTCTTGGCTGTCGTGACAGCGCTGCTGTCAATGTGCACATCCATCTAGTTGTCTAAGACCCTATTTTCAGTTTCGAGGGTAGACTTGCTAGGTGTTGCTACGTCTGTGTTTAACATTTTGAGGAACCACCAAACTGTCTTCAGCATTGCTGAACCATTTTACATTCCCAGAAGCAATACATGAGGGTTTGGCTTTATGCTTTCATTTTAAAAAAAATTATAGTCATCTTAGTGGGTGTAAAGTGGTACCTCACTGTGGTTTGGATTTACATTTCCTGAGTGTTGAGCATCTTTTCCCGTTTATGTTGGCCATTTGTATCTTCTGTTTGATGAGATGTCTATTCAAGTGCTTTGGCTCAGGCTTAAATTGAGTTGTCTTTTTGTTCTTTCTTTCTTTTTTTTATTGTTTAGTTTTTTGACATTTCCATGTTTTTATTTGAGTGTAGTTGACACGCAGTGTTACATTAATTTCAGGTGTCCAACTTAGTGATTTGCCAAGTTTACACACTGTGCGATGCTCACCACAAGTGTAGCTGCCGCCTGTCCCAGTACGTTGCTGCCATGGTATCATTGCCTGTGATCTTTATGCTCTTCTTTTTATTCCCGTGACTTACTCATTCCATAACTGGAGACCTGTGTCTCCCAATCCCCTTCACCCATTTTGCCCAACCCCCCACACTCCTCCCCTCTGGTGACCATTATTTTGTTCCCTGTATTTATAGTTCTGATTCTACTTTTTGTTTATTTGGTCATTTTTTTAGATTCCATGTAAGTGGAATCATATGGTATTTGTCTTTCTCAGTCTGACTTATCTCACTTAACATAATGCCCTCTAGGTTCATCCCTGTTGTCTCAGGGGCACAATTGCTTCTTTTTACATGGCTGTGTAATGTTCCTTTGTGTATATATGTGTATACACATTTTCCTTATCCATTCAACTATTTGCGGACACCGTAGTTGCTTTCATGGCTTGGCTATTGCAATAATGCTGGAATAGACATAGAGATTATATCATATATTTTTTGAGGTAGTATTTTCATTTTTCCTGAGTAAATACGCAGTAGTGGAATTTTTGGATCAAATGGTATTTCTGTTTTTAATTTTTTGAGGAACCTCCCTACTATTTCCCACAGTCGCCATACCAATTTGCATTCCCACCAACAGGGCACAAGGTTCCTTTTCCTCCACATCTTTGCTAACACTTGTTATTTCTCGTCTTCTTGATTTTAGCCATTGTTTTTTTCTTTTCTTTTTTTTAAAGATTTTATTTATTTATTTGACAGACAGAGACACAGCGAGAGAAGGAACACAAGCAGGGGGAGTGGGAGAGGGAGAAGCAGGCTTCCCGCTGAGCAGGGAGCCTGATGCAGGGCTCAATCCCAGGACCCTGGGATCATGACCTGAGCTGAAGGCAGATGTTTAACCAACTGAGCCCCTCCAAGCACCTTTATTTTGGCCATTCGGACTGACATAAGGTGATATCTCATTGTTCTTTGAAGATTTTATTTATTTATTTGAGAGAGAGAGAGAAAGAGAGCAGGAGCAGAGGGGAGGGGAGGGGAAAATGGAGAGGGACAACAGACTCCCTGCTAAGCAGGCAGCCTGATGAGAGGCTTGAACTCAGGACCCCGAGATCATGACTTGAGTGGAAGTCAGATGTTTAATTGACTGAGCCACCCAGGCTCACCTCATTGTTCTTTAGATGTAAGAGTCATTTATATACTTTGGACAGTAGACCTTTACCAAATATATGATTTGCAAATGTTCCCTCCATTTTTGTAGGTTGTCTTTTACTTATTTATTTATTTTTGATAATGTCCTTTGATGCATAAAAGTTTTTAACTTTGATGAAGTCCAATTTATTTATATTTTCTTTAGTTGCTCCTGCTTTTGATGTCATATCAAAGAATTCATTGTGAATTGCAAGGTCATACTGATTTGCTGCTGTTTGCTTCTAGGAGTTTTATGGTTTCACTTACCTAGGTGGTTGATCTATTTTGACACAATTGTTGTATATGGTGTGAGGTAGGAGTCCGACCTCATTCTTCTGAATGTGGACATCTAGTTGCTCCCACCACTATTACAAAGACTGTACTTTTCCCACTGAATAGTCTTTGCATCTTTGTGGAAATTCAATAGGCAGGGAAATTGTATATTTCAATGCATTCAAATTATGACTAAATTTTATTTTTCATTTTCACTAAAGTAGGTGCTCTGAGTAAATAATGTCTTAATTGTGGATCATAAAGAGGGCGTTCATTGGCTGTGAGAGGAGATTGAAGCAAAAATGCAGAAGAAAGAGCTCTCAGAGACAGAGAGTACCTGTTCCTTGCCACTTTCTGCTTCTACTCTCTCTGCTGCAAACACATTTCCTCCAATGGCTTTCCTTGTCTTTGTCACACCTCTGTCCTCATCAGAAGTTCCACTTAACATGCAACTCACAGAATTTCCTTCTGTAGATAATTAGTGAGTATAATCCTTAAGACAATCGATTCTTTTATTGTACCCAAGAAAAATGGAAAGATAGGAAGATAACGATGCTTGAATCATTGCCTGTAGTCCCACCTGGGGAGGATATTTATATACAATCACATGAATGTGGTCAGGGTAGGATGGCCAAAACATACAGTATACCATCAAGCGCATAAGATTGGAAGAACTCTTAAAAACTCATAAAGGCTGCCTCTGAGCTAAAGAAGCCCTATTCCAGCCCTCAGCTGACGGTTAAAGACTTTTATGGCCAGTGGACATACCTTGGTCAGAGCCAGCACTTGTCACGGACATTTGCTATGCAGTGGCCAGAAATCCCTGAGACCCAGACAACCTCTCCATTTGCAGATTTTGTCCAGAATTTTAGTATCCCAGCTCCATTCTTTTGCTTACATTGTTTTGTTTTTATATTGAAGAATGCTTATTAAGCAATGGGTCAGATTCCATATGTCTTCTATCAATAGACATATTTTTTACTTCATTTATATTAAATGGCCTTTAAAATGATGTCTCCCACAAGAATTTCTCCTTTTCTTTGACATTTCCTAAATGACCCCACTTCCTCAAGTTTTTATATAAATTTAAATTTTGATATGAATTTATAGTTTGAAGTTATTTAAAACCTATAGAGAAGTAACAAGAATAGGTAAATAAAACCTGTGTATCTTTTATCCAGATTACTAATTATTTATACTTTACCCACCTGCTTTAGTATGTTGTCTCTCTAGACATATAGATGTATATATATAATGTATATATTTGCATAGTAAGCAAATCATTCTTATATATTAGATAGATTTATATATTTATAGATTACATTATAATTCTGTGTTAAATATATATTATTTTCCTAGACCATCAGAGAGTAAGTGGCAGACAATACTCCTCTACCCTTAAATACTTCAGAATGTCTTTCTTTAGAAAAAAGACATTCTTTTCAATAATCATAATACAATTATCAAAATCTGGATATTTAGCATTCATGTAATACTACTAAGTAATTCATATATCAGACTAAAGTTTTGTCAATTGTCCTAATAATGTTTTCCGTTTTCATTGCCTAAGGAATTTTTCCATTTGAACTAAGCATTTTTAAATTTTTGCCTTATCCGGCTGTTTCACCCTCTAGTTTTACCAATGGTCCTCGCTTTTTCTGTTGATTCTCATGGCACTCCAGTGCTGCTGCCTGCCCATGAACATCCAGCCCACACATCTCCCTGACTTCCAGAGTTGTGTATCTAACTGCATGTTCCAGGTAGTTTGAACACGTGGGCGTCACTAAACATTTGGTAAAAGTATGGATTAATGACCGAACATGTGGATTTGTGTACTGTGGCTCATCCACTTCTCCACAGATCCCTCCAACTCAGAAACCCAGACATTCATTCCTCTGTCGCGTTTCTTCCCCCCTCGCAGTCACTCCCCAAGGTCCATGATCACTGTGAAGTGTTTTTCACTTCGGTTCCTTGGGTCTGAGCCCCGAGCCCAACTCAGGGACTCTGTGGCATCTCCTTTGCTAAGGGTACAGCTCTCCATGGGCTTCTGTGTCCGCAGTCGCAGCCCCTCCCCAGCCCTGCCAGGATGCCTCCATCACTGGGAAGTCCCGTTTCTCCTCCTTCTCCCCGCAACACTTCTCTCAGGGGTACATGTGTGCGCCCTCTGCGCGTGCACCTGCCCTTGACCACGTTCGTGTGCTTCACCAGCTGCGTCCCCATCCACTTGCTTGAGCAGTTTTCACCAGCGAAACTGCTCTGTGCTCTGACTCCTCTGGGCGCCTGACTCTGTGATGATCTTGGCTTGGAACGGCCTCTTCATGACTTTGCACAGAGTCTCTGTATACATCTTATTCCTCATCCTATTAATTTTAAAAACACAATTGCAGTTCGAGTCCTTCTATACTTGCTGCCATTTTCTGGAATTTGCCAGTTAAATGTTTTTTCAGATATCAAAACTTCTTTTAAACTAGGTTACAGCAAAACTGGCCCAGATGTGACTAAGATAAACTGGACTGAGAAAGAGCAAGGCTAAAGGGAATTCTGTCCCTCCCAGGCTTGTGTGAGGGTACTGTGGAGGTCCACTCCCAAGAGAAGGCATGGATGTCAGTGGGTCTGACAAGCAATGAGTGAAAAATCAACCAGAAGCTAGTGTGGTGCTCTGAGGTGATGTAGCGGGAGGTCCCACCTCCTGTGGGGAATCTAAGTGACCAGACAGGGGCAAGTTTAGGTGGGCAGGCTGTGGGCATTAGCAAGGTAGGTCCCCACACACTGGAGCTCAGTCTCAGCACAGGGGCCAGAGCCAGGAGGATGCCAGGGAGATGATGTCGGAACAGCTCCGCAGGCTTTGAGCCAGACTGTCTAGCTCCTGCAACTCCTGAGCGAGCGATGGATAGAGACTGTGCTGGGCTGGTCCTTCCACGTGAGTCCAGTGTCTAGAACAAAACAGAGCTAGGCATAAGCAGTACCTGAGAGCTCAGGTTTCCACTGATTTGTGTGGTGTTCCTGGACAGGACGTGATCCTGGATCAATAACGTCACTTTAGTTCCCTTCCCAGGCTTGGGAGCTCACCTGTGCTCTATCAGTTAGTGCGATAATTGTGACTCAGTTTTAGTAAATATCTTTCTAAGCTGATTAAATCATATCCTGTTGATTTGAAAATGAAGGTTTTAAAAATAATCCCTGATGAAGCTTTTAATTAACACATGAAAGACAATTAACAAGTGAAAATTGATTGTTTTGACGAAATCTTATTGACATTTATTGTGAAAATGGAGACCTCTCAAAGTAGGGCTTTCCACTAAGCTTCAATTCTTTTAGTATCTTACTAATTTCTTTTAAAATACTGAAAGAGGAAGAAATGTGTTCTGGAAAATTAGAAAGTAATGAGGGCTTTGTAAGAATAGCTGCTGTTGAAATTCAGGTAAGAGCACACTTGGATAATTAAAAAAACAAAAAACAAAATTAGTGGTTCCAGATGGCATGAAATGTAGGGCTGCAGCTGAATTAACTATGAAACATTCAACTACCAAAGATTATTTTTAGAGAACGAAAACAGATACCTGGGAAGGTATCAGGAGATCAGAAACTAGGGAGTAGGATATATCCCTTTAAAAGAGAATGAATTACCGTGGTAATTACCCTAAATGTATAATTCTTATTCATTTTATAAGAAATAGTAAGAAAAAATAGCTCAGGAATCTGGATTCTACTGACACTATTAAAAATAAGATTTATCAGTTTTAAAATGTTGGTGGCAAATCTTCTAGAGGATTTTCTCCCCTTTCTTATCGAGTTGTATTGTTTTGCCCACATTGGATTCCCCTTTCCCTCCCACCTTCTGCTTCACAATTTCTGTTCATTGGACTCTGTTCCTAGGATTTCTTTCCTTCTCTCTCTCTCTCTCTCAACTCTTTCTTTTTTTCTTTTAACCTCAGCCTTGCTGCTTTGGTGACATCACTCACTAACTTGTCACAGGATGATTGTCAGGCTTAAGTGAGATGAGGGATGGATACCTATCAGCAGAGTCTGGGACAAGATTCCTAGGGAAGTGCTAATTTTCCACCCCGCCCTGTCCCTCCTCTTCCCAGCTTTACATTCTGCTTCTCTTACTTACTCAGCTTGTTCTACTCACTGCCCTCCAAATTTGAATTCCAGCTTCCTAATCTGTGAATTTAACTGATCCAAATGTACTGAATATCCACTGTCGGGCAGACATCAAGGCTGGGAACTGTGATCAATAAAAGGGTACCCACATAGCTCACTTGTGTCTTTCAAGAGCTCAGTCTCTGCCTTCCACCTGCAACCTGCTCTGATCCCAGACTAAGAAGACATTTTTTTCTTTCCTCTTGCCTAACTCTTGTCTTTTCCCATCATTCTGCCTCCACGAAACCTCCCCAGCTCTTCCTCACAGGGCTTGGGTTCATGCTGAGCCTCTAGATTGAGTCCTCTGGAACTTTGATTTTTTGGTTTTGTTTTGTTTTTGTTGTTCATTTAAGCAGGGTTATGGGATCAAGGATATTTGGGAGTTGTTGATTTCAAGGACGTTCGTTGGGTTTCTTTACCATAAGACTTCACAGAGCTTTTAAAATCTGAATCTGCGAGTCTTTTGGGTGTTTTTTCTCTCTCTCTTTTTTCCCTCTTTGCTTGTTTGTTTTGTTTCTTAAATTCCACATTTGAGTGAAATCATATGGCAGGTCTTTCTCCAACTGACTCATTTTGCTTAGTATTTTACTCTCTATAGGTTCTCTCAGTATCTTTTAACGTTTGCCTTGTGTACAAACATACAGGTTTGGGTTGAAGAAAATTCGTCTTAGCTTCGGACAGTCCTTTCCACTTAGGGATTCAACATTTTTATTGTTTGTATACTCATTTGCTTGTTAGTGGGCATCTTGTTCATCGATAATATTGGGAGGAGAACTTTGAATTGTCTTTTAAAAAGACATATGGATGATGCAGGGTCATAAAGCATCGGGCAGGCTGTGTAGCAGAGACAGGCATGCCTGTTGTCCTTGGGTGTGGCTTCTGGT
This sequence comes from Mellivora capensis, assembly GCA_004024625.1. NCBI lineage: Eukaryota > Metazoa > Chordata > Mammalia > Carnivora > Mustelidae > Mellivora > Mellivora capensis. The sequence goes on from PISX010015434.1 coordinate 44,540, forward strand.
GGTGACAAAGCCCTGGGGTTAGCAAGCGGCAGTCTGCAGCCCACATCAGACCAGCTGCTGATTTTTGTAAATGAAGTTTTTTAGAACACAGCCATGCCTGTCTATTTGTACGTTGTCTGTGGCTGCTTTTTGCACTGTGGTGGCAGAGTCGAGTGGTCATGACAAGTATCTCAGAGCCCACAAAGCCTTTACTATCTGAGCCTTTACAGGAAGTTTGTCTCCTCCGGCTTAGAGGATGTGTGCTGGCAAAATACTCTTTCTCCTGTCCAGTATCCAGTTTTCCTTTTTTTTGGTAACAGCTCATGACATTCCTTTAAGGAATCAAACTCCTTTGCTCTCTGTCCATGTTCTTTGATGGGTCCAGTCCTGTTCCAGGTGCAGGAACTGGCCCCCTGGGCATTCAAGGTCAATATGACTCTTCAGGGATGGGAACTTTATTTGCTTTGGTCCAATTCAGAAACTTTGAAAAAAGTATTTTTTGTTAGACAAGAGCTTTTTTTTTTTTTGCAGGTTTGCTAAGTTTATAGGAGATATAAATCAACTACCATGTTGAGAGAGGCTGCTTAAGAAAGAAGCTAACAAAAGGAAAGGGAAGTCAAGGACTGAAGAGGAAGGATAGACACAGAAATAGACTATACCTGTATACCTATATGTGCATATGCCTATCTCTCGACCAAATCATGTTAACATGGTTTGTTGCCAGGAATCTAGCTGTACTAGCCCACCCCCAACTTCTGCAAATCCAAACCCCACTTTAGGTCAGGATTGTAGCTTTTCAAAGTAAAAATCCCAATGAATGTATTATGTTTTCATGTTGGAGTTGGGGGTAGAGTGTAGAGAGTGGACTGAAGAGACAATCTTCCAAAATCCTAACAATGGAAGCTATAGAAAGAGGTTGAAATGTCATGATCTGGCAGAGGAAAAAAGGAAAAAAGATATCAAGGTACAGATAAAGCGGGTCTATGCTTGTCTGCTGTCCTTGATGCAAAACAGTGGGTGTAGGAATAACGAGCTCATACTGTCCCAGGCGGTTGGGTTCATCTCTGAGATTGTGAAAGACATGGCAGGGCTAGCAGGTGAACTCAAAAGACTGAAGTAAGATATTAAAACAAGGCCCTCCTCCAAAGTATTATGCTAAAGGAAAGACTTGTATGATTCCATTTATATGATGTGTCCTGAAGAGGCAAATTTATAGGCAGAAAGTAGGCTTGTGGCTTCCTGGTGCTGGAGAAGGAATGGGGATTAGTGGGCATTAGAGATCTTACTTGGGGCAGGGATTAAAATATTTCCAAACTGATTTAGGGTGATGGTTATGTCACTCAGTAGAGTTAATAAAAATCATTGAGTCGTACATTTGAAATTGGTGAATTTTACAGTATGTAATAAGTAAAATATACTTTGATAAAATTCTTTAAGAAAGAGGTACAAACAATAAAAACAAGATGAATGGAAGATAAACAACTTTGCCTAAGACAGAATTTTTTTTTCAGATTTTATTTATTTATTTGACAGACAGAGATCACAAGTAGGCAGAGAGGCAGGCAGAGAGAGAGAGGAGGAAGCAGGCTCCCTGCTGAGCAGAGAGCCTGATGCTGGGCTCGACCCCAGGACCCTGGGATCATGACCTGAGCTGAAGGCAGAGGTTTTAACCCACTGAGCCACCCAGGTGCCCTAAGACAGAGAATTTTATTTAAACCTATTTTCCTACTGAGTTGGTGCACTGTGTTGATAATAATATCACTTATAACCAAATGCAATGTGTATACCTTGGGTGAATTCTAGTGAAGAGAGAAAACCATCAGTACCAGACATTCTTGGGACAGTTGGACATGCTTGAGTATGGATTGGGTATTAGATGGCATCGCGGGGGTGTTTGTATTTTTCTGAGGTGTGATAATTATGCCTTATTTTTGTGAGAGACTATCTTTATTCTCAAGAGAGCATGTTGAACTATTCAGGGTAGCAGATCATAATAGTTTAAAAAGTCTGGGCACTGACAGTATTTCATTATATCTGATACCCCACTAATTGTAAGGGGCATCAGCATTGTTTAGACCAGGGACAGGGAAAGAATGTTGCCAATAAAATGATACAGTACTTTCTTTTTATTATTATTATTTTTTTTAAATTTATTTATTGGTCAGAGAGAGAGGGAGAGAGAGCGAGTGAGCACAGGCAGAGGCAGAGGGAGAGGGAGAAACAGGCTCCCTGCCGAGCAAGGAGCCCGATGTGGGACTCGATCCCAGGACGCTGGGATCATGACCTGAGCCGAAGGCAGCCGCTTAACCAACTGAGCCACCCAGGCGTCCCGATACAGTACTTTCACATTAGAACAAAACCAACCAACCAACCAACCAACCAAAGACAAAAATAAACTTCCTGAATAAAAATGAGGTTCTGGAGCTACAAACCAGAAGGTGTGTGAGTAACCACCGAGAAGATGCAAACTGGTTTCCTTGTCATCCTCATGAATGAGGTAGGAGAAAGGGAAAGCTGTGAGATCGTGGTGGTTTAGGAAGTTTTCATCCCCCAATGCATCATATTGATGTAATGTTTGCTTTATATTATGATGCACAGTGAACAGTGATTACTCAATAACCTTGCATTAAAAGAGGTAGCAAGAGGCAGCTGTACCACACACATGGCCTGGGTGCTGGGAAAGCTGCAGTCCACTCCCTGACACCAATGTGCGTGAACTTGTGACCTGAAGGACGTGCTGGATGATACATGCTGCTTACACCGTGGCCACTGCAATCCAGATGTGACTCCTGATTCCTGGAAAATCTCATTCCAGTATGGACAACACTGAAGAAAAAAGTGGTCAGTCAAGGACGAAGGATGTCATGCAGCCAAATCTGTTAAGGGCCTGTTCTTACGTTCACTTTTTTGAATCAAATAGAATAGGTTCAATATAGGGCAGTGAATGAATTAGTATATACATCAAAAGAAAGTTGAAAATAAGGGGAGGGGGGGAAAAGTACCAGGAAGCTGTAGAGAGAAAGAACAGCAGGGAAGGGGTGTGCATGTTTGGGTGGGGAAGACGTTAGTGGAAGGGGCGAGGCCGTACCTCTCAGAGACAGGTACATGAGGACCATGCCAAGTACCCAAATACATGTGCCGTTACACCTGCATCCCCATTCAAGGAGGGACAGAATGAAAGTGGCTACAAGCAGTGTTATTAATATATTCCTGACCTTGGGAAGCCGGACAAGGTAAAAGTAAAATATGTCTTCAGAAAATAAACTCTTAAAGGAGCTTGTTGTTCCCCTTCTACTACCTATCAAAACTATACTTGTGTAAGTACTTCTATAATTACGTGTACACTGGCTATTATGCTAACAGATTATAAACCATGTAGGAACAGAAGGCTCTTGTCTCCTGCATGCACATGTTCTTAGCACTTGTGCTCTGTTTCTCAGACCATTCATGCTTTTTCAACAATTTCTTTTTTTTTGTTTGTTTTTTTTTTTGTTTGTTTTTGTTTTTTATCCCCAGGGGTACATGTCTGTGAATCGCCAGGTTTACACACTTCACAGCACTAACCATAGCACATACCCTCCCCAGTGTCCATTACCCCACCCCCCTTTCCCGTCCCCCTCCCCCCAGCAACCCTCAGTTTGTTTTGTGAGATTAAGAGTCACTTATGGTTTGTCTCCCTCCCAATCCCATCTTGTTTCTTTTTTCTTTTTCTGCCCCCCTAGTCCCCCATGTTGCCTCTCCACTTCCTCATATCAGGGATATCATATGATAGTTGTCTTTCTCTGATTGACTTATTTCACTAAGCATGATACCCTCTAGTTCCATCCACGTCATTGCGAATGGCAAGATTTCATTTCTTTTGATGGCTGCATAGTATTCCTTCGTGTATATATACCACATC
>PISX010015435.1:0-49672 GCA_004024625.1 Mellivora capensis
GGTATCATGCTTAGTGAAATAAGTCAATCAGAGAAAGACAACTATCATATGATATCCCTGATATGAGGAAGTGGAGATGCAACATGGGGGACTAGGGGGGTAGAAAAAGAAGAAAAGAAACAAGATGGGATCGGGAGGGAGACAAACCATAAGTGACTCTTAATCTCACAAAACAAACTGAGGGTTGCTGGGGGGAGGGTGTCAGGAAAGGGGGGTGGGGTAATGGACATTGGGGAGGGTATGTGCTATGGTTAGTGCTGTGATGTGTGTAAACCTGGCGATTCACAGACATATACCCCTGGGGATAAAAATATGTTTATAAAAAATAAAAATTAAAAAAAAAAAGAAAAAAAAAAAAGAAAAGTCCAGTGACATTTGTATATTCAACTCAATGTAGTCAAGGAGAATAAACTGGTTTTAACAAACACTGTCTATGGTGTTCTGTTAGAGTGTTGGCTTCTAATGAACCATGCTCCCTGGTATTCTTGCATAGTCTCTTCCCACATGGAATGCGAGCATGGTCAAGTGAGCCACATTGGCCAAAGGTTACTGACAAGAATGATGTAAAAGAGGCTTGGTTAAACCCTTGCAGTATGGCCTTATTATTTTGGAGACCAGTGTCCATGGAGTAAAGAACCTGGGCTCACTACTGAATGATGAGAGTCAAGAGACTCTCGAGAATGAGGCTGTCCACAGTGCAGCCTTAGCCAAACTCCCAGCTGAATTCAGTCATGCAAGTGATGAGAGCTGCACCACATGGAGCCACCCAGATGAGCTCCATCAACTCACAAAGTCAAAAGAAATAATTTGTTATTGTTTTATGCTACTAAGTTTAGAAATGGTTTGTTACACAACAATGGATGACTGATACGTTGCCCTTTAAGACTCTGGTATCTATTGAAGAAAAGACACCTGCAAGTAATTAAAAAATAAAAAACAAAAAAATTATATATATACTATGACAACAAAATTAGCTTTGTCTGTTCAGTAAGGAATCCATACCAAATTCCACCATTTAAGAAGACTTTTAGATCTTTCAACTTCCTTAGGGATGCCTTACCTTGGACTGTATCATTAAATAGATTGCAGGTGCAAGTGTTCATTTAATAAAGCCATCCTATTAAAGAGAATATAAATGGTAATAATAATATCTCCCACTTATTGAATGCTTATTGATTAGCTTATTGCTATTATGTTCTACATACTGTGGAGATTTATTTAATTTTCTTTGGCAACATCCTATGATGTGTCCTATAGTGTTTTTTTTCTATTTTACAGCTATGAAAATTGGGACACGTATCTTGTGAATTCACACAAAATTAGACAGTTACATTTGACAATAACAAATTCAGAGTTAGGTATATTTGCATCTAAAATTTGTATTCTTATCTACCATATTCTCTATAGAACCTTCTCAAGTGTTAGTTTGAGGATAAGCAGTGAAGGGGTCTCAACAACATGTACATAGGTAAAGTGAGTTGTCCTCTGAGAGTTGAACTATAATGTCAGCATATAACACATGATGTAAGAAGTAGGCAAAGTCACCTTAAAAGACAAAATAAACCTCAGGCTTGAGCAAAATATAATTGTAAGATAATTTATTTCATTAAGTACACCTAAAGACAGAGTGTGATAGTTTGAAGAAGAAACAAAATTAGAACTTGAAAAGGAAGTGTCGGAGAAAAATGGTGGCAGTGATGATTTAGAAACCATTCTTGGGGAGGGCATCCTTCAATTGATGTGGAACATATTTTTCTATGAAAAGATTGATTTGCAAAGCTAAACAGACAGGGTCCAATATTTAGTTTATCTATACAGCTAATTTTCTCTGTTCTACAGATACACTTTAACTATAATTTAACTCATTATGACGCATAAATCTATTAGGTTGGTGTTCCAGTTTCTGTACTTCAGCCCAACCAGCTCTGAGGCACATGGAAGGTCTAAACTCTGGCTGACTCCTCCCAAGGTGATGCTACCCTAAGGTCTCCTGGTGTTCAGCCAGTTTGCCACAGAAATGTGACCAATTTAAACGTATTACAAAATGTTAATAACTTGGTCATTGCTTGCCTCATCTGCACCCACACTTGAGGAAATCCCCAGGCACTATCCCCCTTTGATTAATCAGAGAGAACTCTATAATCCAAACCCCTGGATCCTTTCTAAATGAAGTAAGGCTGCACAGTTGGCCTACAGATAGTACTACACAGTATAGAGTGGGAGTCCATGGACTCTGAGGTCTGCCTCTGGTTTCAAATCTGGCTTTGCACAGAGTGGTAGTAACCTTCAACAAGTTACTTAACTATAAATTAGTTTTCATGTTTACAAAATAATAAAATATATATTAAAATATAAAATATAAATATAAAATATAAATATAAACATATATAAAACATAAATATAAAAATATATATAAAATATATATAAATAATTTATATATATAATATTATATATTATATATATTTTATATATATATAAAAATTTATGTATATATAAAATATATATAATATAAAATATAAAATATTAAAAAATAATAAAATAATAAAATAATGTCCACCTCTCAGAATTATACATATTAAGTGAGTTAATACATGTGAAACACTTAGAATAGTATATAGCATAGAACAGTACACAGTAAGCACTAAAGAAATGTTAGCAGTGATTATGGTGACAATGATAATGAATATGATGGCATATGGTAAGTGAATAGACTGTTCACGATTATCTCATGTGATTTACAAGAAAGACACAGAGGAATTTATCAGTTTCTTGTCTAAACAAGGTCATGTCAAGTATACTGATTCATGAGTAGAATGAGCCAGCAGGAAAAGGATAAAAGTAAAATAAAACATACAAATAGAATAAGATGAGAGAAGCCATGAAACTCCTAAGATATGGAGAAAGTATCCTTTGTTCTAGATTTTTTTCAGTTTTCTTGTTCTAACTCTCTTGAGGTAAGACTTATTTTCTTTCCTGTTATTAGATGAGTATGGAATTGCCAGTAGTATCCCAACAATAAACAATGCCCTTCACTTCACCTCCCCCACTCCCATCCATAAACCACTTAACTGGCTTTCTGATTCTTACATCAGTAACACTGTAGCTTTTGTTTAAAATTTGTAGTTTAATCCTTTTGAACTACTCTAGTCTTTTCTACCTTGTTCTGCCTTTTGTCACTCATTTGAAACTGCCACATCGATCATGTGAACAGCATAACTGGAAATTAAAAATGACCTGAAATCACAGGAAATTAGATTGAAGTGAATATAGGAAATGCATTCATTTCCCAGACACAGAATGGATTTTTATAGACTCTGTGCTAAGAAAGATAATAACCCCCTCACTCTCCCCACCACCACCACCACCACCACCACCACCACCTCATTAAGGCATAATCCAGAAGTATTCAATTACTTGGGGTCACCATTTCATAACACAAATTCCTGACATGAGCATCCACCATCCCATACTCAGCTTTATGTTTATTTCTCTGTTTGGGTTGGTCCCCCTGCACTCTGTTTTGTCCTGCTTTCTCTTTTTGGCTCTTTTTCCTTGGCTTGTGTTTGAACTATCACTTCTAAAGCATTGAATTTTAAGCTCCCTCCTTAAATCTCTGAGGAATCTGTGCATACTTTCTGAAAAATATTAAACTGTATATCATACAGCTCAAATTCTAATGGTTAAAAATTCATTAATGGGAGCAGATTGATGATATGTTGCTATTTTAATTAAAGAGGGCTATGGAATGGCATTTTAAATAGCAATGTCATTTTCTAAATTGACATGACTCCATTATAAGAAGAAATACTTAAGTTGAACCTAAAGCTGAACAGTCTCTTTTCCAGTAATAAAGAACATTTCAGTTTTCATTTTTAATCTGTTAACAAAATATTCACTACCAAAGAATAGCTTTTTCCCCATTTTCTCACTTTTGCCTGAATCCTAGGCTCCAAGATTATTTCTATCTATCTCAAAAAGTAAATCCTAAGTGTTTTATGACTACAGGGAATTGGGAATAAGTTTCTGGAGAAATCTAGTAGAATAGCTACAAACTAGATTTTTTCCAAAAATAGTTGTTTTTATTTCTTTTGATGGGTACATCATATTCTTCTGATCTCCCCTGCATATGAGAAAGGAGCCTCGGGCCACTGTATCTTAGCACTAGAAATAATCATTTAGAGATTTACCTAGTGTCATATAAGTTAGTCTGGTAAAGCCAGAGCCATTACGCTGGCCTTTAGCAGCCTATTTGGAGCATTTTTCAACTGTAACAGGGAGAAACTTAGCATATCTTACCCCATATTCTTCTATTTCCCTTGCTGCTGGGTCCTATAGCTTAGAAACTTCTCATTGACTCTGTATGTAAGCAGGTTAACATTTACACAAACTGGGCACCTGGGTGGCCTAGGGGGTTAAGCCTCTGCCTTTGGCTCAGGTCATGATCTCAGGGTCCTGGGATCAAGGCCTGCATCAGAGCCTGCTTCCCCCTCTCTCTCTGCCTGCCTCTCTGCCCACTTGTGGTCTCTCTCTGTTAAATAAATAAAAATTTTTAAACATTTATGCAAACTGCTCCACCCAAAGCCCATATTCCACTGAAGACATAAGAAAGTAAGTATAGAAATAACATTTGCTATGTCTAAAATTTATAGGAGCATCCTGACAAGATTCCTGTATGCAAAAGATCAAATGACCAAGGATGGAAAAGTTTCACAACCTTCCTCAGATCATTGTGGGTACCTGTATGTCTACACATGTCATCACCTCCTCACTCAAACCCCTTCCAACTTTCCTCTTTTCCTGACATAAAAGAAACTCAAATTTCATACTGGGTTAAGATGGATCTTTAGGACGGTAGTTCACCATCTCAGTTTGCTGGACTGTCCAAGTAAAGTTGCTTTCCTTACCCCAACATCTTGCCATTGGATTTATTGGCCTGTAGTGCAGTGAGCAGAGCAAGCTTGGACTTAGTTATGCAACTGCATTATGTGTTCTTTGAAAATCAATTCCAATCTTTTATATCACTCTTACAAAGTTTTTGGCTCAAGTTCTTAGCATACAGAAGTTTAATTATGATTTTGGCAAGACCATTAAGCTATTTTTAAGGGAAAGAAAAAATCTTCTCCTTTTTGTTGTTAAGTTTGATGTTCTCAGACAAAAAAATCAAGGAATATTTTTTTTTAAAAGAAACTTTTGAGCTGGGGTCTGTTAAAATAGAGGATAAGTTTTGTTTTGTTTTAAAATTATGAAACAATTCAGATATGCATACAAATATAGAGAACAAATATATATTTATTAAAACCCAGTTTTCTAAAATTTTAAAATTTCACCATGTGCACCTCAGCTTATTTTTTACGATATAAAACACAAACAGGAGGAGTCAAGATGGCGGAGAAGTAGCAGGCTGAGACTACATCAGGTAGCAAGAGATCAGCTAGATAGCTTATCAAACCATTGCGAACACCTACAAATCCAATGGGAGATCGAAGAGAGGAAGAACAGCAATTCTGGAAACAATAAAATCGACCACTTTCTGGAAGGTAGGACTGGCGGAGAAGTGAATTGAAAGCGATGGGAGGATAGACTGCGGGGGAGGGGCTGCCTCCTGGCAAGTGGCGGAGCAACGGAGCACTAAATCGGGACTTTTAAAAGTCTGCTCCACTGAGGGACATCGCTCCAGAGGCTAAACTGGGGTGAAGCCCACACGGGGTCAGCGTGGCCCCAGGTCCCGCAGGGTCACAGAAGGATCGGGGGTGTCTGAGTGTCGCAGAGCTAGCAGGTATTGGAGCGGGGAAGCCGGCTACAGAGACAGAACTGAGGAGTGAGCTCTCAGCTTGGGGTTACCTTGAACCGGTCACAGGCTGGGTGAGCTCGGAGTGCAGCTTGAGGCCAGGGAAGCCGGCTACAGAGACAGAACTGAGGAGTGAGCTCTCAGCTTGGGGTTACCTTGAACCGGTCACAGGCTGGGTGAGCTCGGAGTGCAGCTTGAGGCCAGGGAGACAGGAGTGATTGGGGCTTTTCTCTGAGGGCGCACTGAGCCCAAACTCTCAGCTCCTCCGGGCCAGAGACTGGGAGGCCGAGATTTTCATTCCCGTTCTACGGAACTCTATGGAAAGCGTTCATGGAACAAAGCTCCTGAAAGCGAAACCGAGCGGAATACTTAGCCCGTCCCCTGGTAAGGGAGGTGCAATTCTGCCTCAGGCAAAGACACTTGAGAATCACTACAACAGGCCCCTCCCCCAGAAGATCAACCAGAAATCCAGCCAAGACCAAGTTCACTTAACAAAGAGCAGCAGAATTCCAGAGGAGGAGAAACCAAAGCACGGAATTCATGGCTTTATCCCCATGATTCTTTAGTCTTGCAGTTAATTTAATTTTTTCTTTAATTTTATTTTTATTTTTCTGCTAAATTTTTTTAACTTTTACCCTTTTCTTTTTTAACATTTTTTAAACTAGTTTATCTTAACAATACCTTTCCAAAAAAATAATAATCTCTTTTGAACTTTCATTATTATAGTCATATCTTATCCTTCATAGTATTTAACTTTATTTTTTGTATTCATATAAGGGTTTTTTCTTCTAAAAAATTTGGGGCACAACTTCCTCTAGTGGATCAAAATATACCCTAAATCTAGCTCCGGGCTTGTTCTAGTCTCCAGCCTGAGCAAATTCTCTCCACTTTATTTTTTTTTATTCTCCCAACCAACTTAATCAACTCCTTTTTTTAGAAATTAAAAAAAAAATTTTTTTGTTTTTCATCTTTATAGGCATATTCCATCCCTTCATTGTGCTTATCCTTAAATACGTTTTTCATTCTTTAAAATTTGGGGAGGTACTTTCTTCTAAGAGACCAAAATACCCCACAACTAAGTGGGTGACCCTGTTCTAGTCACCAGTCTAATATATATTTATTTTTTCTTTTTAATATTTTTTCTTTATTTGTTTTCTTTTTTTAATTTTTTTTTTCTGAACTTCTTTTTATCCCCTTTCTCCCCCCCACAATTTGGGGTCTCTCCGGATTTGGTTAAAGGGCATTTTCCTGGGGTTTTTGCCACACTTTGAGTATTTTATTTGCTCCTTCATATACTCTTATCTGGAAAAAATGACAAGGCAGAAAAACTCACCACAAAAAAAAGAACAAGAGGCAGTACCGAAGGCTAGGGACCTAATCAAAACGGACATTGGTAATATGTCAGATCTAGAGTTCAGAATGACGATTCTCAAGGTTCTTGCCGGGCTCGAAAAGGGCATGGAAGATATTAGAGAAACCCTCTCTGGAGATATAAAAGCCCTTTCTGGAGAAATAAAAGAACTAAAATCTAACCAAGTTGAAATTTAAAAAGCTATTAATGAGGTGCAATAAAAAATGGAGGCTCTTACTGCTAGGATAAATGAAGCAGAAGAAAGAATTAGTGATATAGAAGACCAAATGACAGAGAATAAAGAAGCTGAGCAAAAGAGGGACAAACAGCTACTGGACCATGAGGGGAGAATTCGAGAGATAAGTGACACCATAAGATGAAACAACATTAGAATAATTAGGATTCCAGAAGAAGAAGAAAGAGAGAGGGGAGCAGTAGGTATATTAGAGAGAATTACTGTAGAGAATTTCCCTAATATGGCAAAGGGAAGAAGCATCAAAATCCAGGAGGTGCAGAGAAACCCCTCAAAATCAACAAGAATAGGTCCACAACCCGTCACCTATTGGTAAAATTTACAAGTCTTAGCGACAAAGAGAAAATCCTGAAAGCAGCCTGGGAAAAGAAGTCTGTAACACACAATGGTAAAAATATTAGATTGGCAGCAGACTTATCCACAGAGATCTGGCAGGCCAGAAAGAACTGGCATGATATATTCAGAGCACTAAACGAGAAAAACATGCAGCCAAGAATACTGTATCCAGCTAGGCTATCATTGAAAATAAAAGGAGAGATCAAAAGTTTCCAGGACAAACAAAAACTGAAAGAATTTGCAAACACCAAACCAGCTCTACAGGAAATATTGAAAGGGGTCCTCTAAGCAAAGAGAGAGCCTAAAAGTAGTAGATCAGAAAGGAACAGAGACAATATACAGTAACAGTCACGTTACAGGCAATACAATGGCACTAAACTCATATCTCTCAATAGTTACCCTGAATGTTAATGGGCTAAATGCCCCGATCAAAAGACACAGGGTATCAGAATGGATAAAAAAAGCAAAACCCATCTATATGTTGCCTACAAGAAACTCATTTTAGACCCGAAGACACCTCCAGATTTAAAGCGAGGAGGTGGAAAACAATTTACCATGCTAATGGACATCAGAAGAAAGCTGGTGTAGCAATCCTTATATCAGATCAATTAGATTTTAAGCCAAAGACTATAATAAGAGATGAGGAAGGACACTATATCATACTCAAAGGGTCTGTCCAACAAGAAGATCTAACAATTTTAAATATCTATGCCCCTAACGTGGGAGCAGCCAACTATATAAACCAATTAATAACAAAATCAAAGAAACACATTGACAAAAATACAATAATAGTAGGGGACTTTAATACTCCCCTTACTGAAATGGACAGATCATCTAAGCAAAAGATCAACAAGGAAATAAAGGCCTTAAATGACACACTGGACCAGATGGACATCACAGATATATTCCGAACATTTCATCCCAGAGCAACAGAATACACATTCTTCTCTAGTGCACATGGAACATTCTCCAGAATAGATCACATCCTGGGTAATAAATCAGGTCTCAACCAGTATCAAAAGATTGGGATCATTCCCTGCATGTTATCAGACCACAATGCCCTGAAGCTAGAACTCAATCACAAGAGGAAATTTGGAAAGAACCCAAATACATGGAGACTAAACAGCATCCTTCTAAGGAATGAATGGGTCAACCAGAAAATTAAAGAAGAATTGAAAAAATTCATGGAAACAAATGATAATGAAAACACAACAGTTCAAAATCTGTGGGACACAGAAAAGGCAGTCCTGAAAGGAAAATATATAGCGGTACAAGCCTTTCTCAAGAAAAAAAAAAGGTCTCAAAGACACAACCTAACCCTACACCTAAAGGAGCTGGAGAAAGAACAGCAAAGAAAGCCTAACCCAGCAGGAGAAGAGAAATCATAAAGATCAGAGCAGAAATCAACGAAATAGAAACCAAAAATACAATAGAACAAATCAACGAAACTAGGAGCTGGTTCTTTGAAAGAATTAATAAGATTGAAAAACCCCAGGCCAGACTTATCAAAAAGAAAAGAGAAAGGACCCAAGTAAATAAAATCATGAATGAAAGAGGAGAGATCACAACCAACACCAAAGAAATACAACAATTATAAGAACATACTATGAGCAACTCTATGCCAATAAATTTGACAATCTGGAAGAAATGGATGCATTCCTAGAGACATATAAACTACCACAACTGAACCAGGAAGAAATAGAAAACCTGAACAGACCCATAACCAGTAAGGAGATTGAAACAGTCATCAAAAATCTCCAGACAAACAGCCGAGGGCCAGACGGCTTCCCAGGGGAATTCTACCAAACATTTAAAGAAGAATTAATTCCTATTCTCCTGAAACTGTTCCAAAAAATAGAAATGGAAGGAAAACTTCCAAACTCATTTTACGAGGCCAGCATCACCTTAATCCCAAAACCATATAAGGATCCCATCAAAAAAGAGAATTACAGACCAATATCCTTGATGAACACAGACGCGAAAATTCTCGCCAAAATACTAGCCAATAGGATTCAACAGTACATTAAAAGGATTATCCACCACGACCATGTGGGATTTATTCCAGAGCTGTAAGGTTGGTTCAACATCTGCAAATCAATCAATGTGATACAACACATTAATAAAAGAAAGAACAAGAACCACATGATACTCTCCATAGATGCTGACAAAGTATTTGACAAAGTAGTGCATCCCTCCTCATCAAAACTCTTTAAAGTGTAGGGATAGAGGGCACATACCTCAACATTATCAAAGCCATCTATGAAAAACCCACCACAAATATCATTCTCAATGGACAAAAACTGAAAGCTTTTCCACTAAGGTCAGGAACACGGCAGGGATGTCCATTATTACCAATGCTATTCATCATAGTACTGGAAGTCCTAGCCTCAGCAATCAAACAACAAAAAGAAATTAAAGGCATCCAAATCGGCAAAGAAGAAGTCAAACTCTCACTCTTTGCAGATGATATGATACTATATGTGGAAAACCTAAAAGACTCCACTCCAAAACTGCTGGAACTTGTACAGGAATTTAGTAAAGTGTCAGGATATAAAATCAATGCACAGAAATCAGTCGCATTTCTCTACACCAACAACAAGACAGAAGAAAGAGAAATTAAGGAGTCATTCCCATTTACAATTGCACCCAAAACTATAAGATACCTAGGAATAAACCTAACCAAAGAGGCTAAAAATCTATACTCAGAAAACTATAAAGTACTCATGAAAGAAATTAAGGAAGACACAAAGAAATGGAAAAATGTTCCATGTTCCTGTGTTGGAAGAACAAATATTGTGAATATGTCTATGCTACCTAAAGCAATCTACACATTTAATGTAATCCCTATTAAAATCCCACCCATTTTTTTCAAAGAAATGGAACAAATAATCCTAAAATTTATATGGAACCAGAAAAGACCTCGAATAGCCAAAGGAATGTTGAAAAAGAAAGCCAAAGTTGGGGGCATCACGATTCCGGACTTCAAGCTCTACTACAAAGCTGTCATCATCAAGACAGTATGGTACTGGCACAAAAACAGACACATAGATCAATGGAACAGAATAGAGAGCCCAGATATAGACCCTCAACTCTATGGTCAACTAATCTTCGATAAAGCAGGAAAGAATGTCCAATGGAAAAAAGACAGCCTCTTCAATAAATGGTGTTGGGAAAACTGGACAGCCACTTGCAGAAAAATGAAATTGGACCATTTCCTTACACCACACATGAAAATAGACTCAAAATGGATGAAGGACCTCAAATGGGCAGAGGACATGAAGAGACATTTCTGCAAAGAAGACATTCAGATGGCCAACAGACACATGAAAAAGTGCTCCACATCACTCAGCATCAGGGAAATACAAATCAAAACCACAATGAGATATCACCTCATACCAGTCAGAATGGCTAAAATTAACAAGTCCGGAAATGACAGATGCTGGCGAGGATGCGGAGAAAGGGGAACCTTCCTACACTGTTAGTGGGAATGCAAGCTGGTGCAACCGCTCTGGAAAACAGCGTGTAGATTCCTCAAAAAGTTGAAAATAGAACTACCCTATGACCCAGCAATTGCACTACTGGGTATTTACCCTAAAGATACAAACGTAGTGATCCGAAGGGGCACGTGCACCCGAATGTTTATAGCAGCAATGTCTACAATAGCCAAACTATAGAAAGAACCTAGATGTCCATCAACAGATGATTGGATAAAGAAGATCTGGTATATATACACTATGGAATACTATGCAGCCATCAAAAGAAATGAAATCTTGCCATTTGCGATGACATGGATGGAACTAGAGGGTATCATGCTTAGTGAAATAAGTCAATTGGAGAAAGACAACTACCATATGATCTCCCTAATATGAGGAAGTGGAGATGCAACATGGGGAGTTGGGGGTGTAGGAAAAGAAGAAAAGAAACAAGATGGGATCGGGAGGGAGACAAACCATAAGTGACTCTTAATCTCACAAAACAAACTGAGGGGTGCTGCGGGGAGGGGGGTCGGGAAAGGGGTTTGGGGTAATGGACATTGGGGAGGGTATGTGCTATGATGAGTGCTGTGAAGTGTATAAAACCTGGCAATTCACAGACATGTACCCCTGGGGATAACAATACATTATATGTTTATAAAAAATAAAAAGAATTAATTAAAAAAAATAAACAGAGTTGTATGACCTGTGAATTACTCTCTGACCCTCTCTATTATAGATAATATGTATATTTTCTTTAATATAATAATATATAATATAATATTATATATGTATTATAATATTATATCATATATGTAATATATAATATAATAATAAAGTATCTATTATTTTTCTGGTATTTATCATTCTCATACATATTTTGTTTACTTAATGTCCATATACTCATAGACAATATTTTTATAGTAATCCATATAATAATATAAATAACAGCATTCTGAACTATTTTGCAACTTACTGTTTTCCCTCTGTTGGTAAGTATACCTCTAGTTCGCTTGTTTAAATGGCTGCAAAGTTTCCCATTTTACAAATATATTGCTATGTATCTTTTCTACTATTGATAAACATTCTGATTGTTTCCAATTTTTCTTACAAATAACTTCAATGAGCATTCTTATCATCTCTCCCTATCAGAATTTTAGTGAGATTAAATTTAATGGGATTGCATTGAATTTATAGATAATATGGAGGTCAACATCTTAGTTATTGTAGTTTAATTCATAAATATCATAAGCATGGTGTGTGAGTGTTTTCTTTTTATCCCTTTAATGTTTTGGACTTTTCTCCAGAATGTTTTTATACCCCTTTAATTAAACATATTAGGTAACTTTAGTTTTTGCTCCTATAGAGGCTGGGATTTTTTTTCTTTCATTTATGTTTTCTAATGATTATCACCAGTGCTTAGAAGACCCTTTTAATAATTTGTCTATGAATGCTTTTATAATTTATATATAGATTAGTGTGATTTCAATTAAGGATGTTGTTCTCTTTTTCTTTCCAATTTTTATACTTCTTATACCTTTTCTTGATGTTAGCTAGGACTTGCTAGCTTTAACTAGAAGCACAACCTCATCATCTTTCTGACTTTAAGGAAACTTTTAAAGTTTCACCAGGAAGTGTAATGTCTATTTTTTATTTTGGTATTATATATCAGGAAAAAAAGTTCCCTTTTTCTAATTCTACATCTGCTAAAGGTTTTTATCTTGAGTGTTGAATCATCAAATGTTTCTTCTGCATTTATTGAGACATTCATTTGCTTTTCTTCTTTATTCTAACAATGTAACATCTTTTCATATAATCACCCATAAATTACTAAGATTAACTACTTAAAGGATATTATTTTTTGTTTTTTAAAGATTTTATTTATTTATTTGACAGACAGAGATCACAAGTAGGCAGAGAGGCAGGCAGAGAGAGAGGGGGAACCAGGTTCCCAGCTGAGCAGAGAGCCCGATGCGGGGCTCGATCCCAGGACCCTGAGATCATGACCTGAACCGAAGGCAGAGGCTTTAACCCACTGAGCCATCCAGGCGCCCAGGATATTATCTTTTTTTAAGGGATATTTTCTTTGAAAACTGAATTGAATTTGCCAATACTTTATACAGAAATGCTAAGAAATTCAGAATCATTTTGGGTTTTGTTTTTGTTTGGTTTGGTTTGGTTTGGTCCGTCATTTTCTTGTTTATATGAAGATCTTATCTGCCTACATTGTTTTATAAAATATTTTTATCAGAATTAAAATTATTAAATTAAAATTACTCTTTAAATTTTATTATTTTTTAGATCAGAATGCTATATATGTATGTTCCCTGAAGGTAAAAAAACAAAAACAAAACAAAAAATCTTCTGCAAGCCATCTGGGAGTGAGAGATGTCAGTAGATGCATGAGTGGGTAGATGGATGGACGGGAAGATAGATGTATGCATGGTTGGATGGATGGATGGATGGATACATAGGAAGAAAGGGAGGAAGGAAGGAAGAAAGATTGAAAAGAAGGACTACTTGGACTTTTGATTAATAATTGAGTAATATAGTTCTTATTGATTTATTTAATTTTTGTGTCTCCTCAAATCAATTTTTTTTTTAAAGATTTCATTTTACTTAGAAAAAGAGAGGGAAAACAGGGGCAGGGTGAGGGGCAGAGAGAGAAGCAGAATCTCCACTGAGTAGGGATCCTGAAATGGGCCTCCATCCCTGGACTCCAGGATCATGCCCTGAGCTAAAGGCAGATGGCTTAAGACTGAGTTACCCAGGTGCCCCAGTCCTGAATCAATTTTGATAATAGTATTTTTTCTACAAAATTATCATTTTTTCTAGGTTTTCAACTATATTTACATACTGTTGTTCATAGTAGTCTATTTATCTACATTATATCTGTAGTTATATTCCCTTTGTACTTCATGTTTTTATGCTTCAGTAAGTTTTATTAAGGATTTGCTAATTCTTCTGTTTTAGCTTTTCGTTTTATAGGCTGATTTTCATATAACAGCTTTTTTTCTTACTGTTTAGCTTGGTGTTGCTTTGTCTCCTGTTTTATCAATAACTGCCTTTATCTTTATTATTACCTACCTATAATCTGCTTTGTTAGGCTAATTCTTTCATCCCCTACCCCCTTCTTAAGTTGTGTAAGTAATTAATGTATCTTCACTCTTTCTTATTCCTTTTAGTAAAAGCACATAAGACTATAAAACTATATTCACACTTTTTTTGCTGCATTCTACAATTCTGAATAGAGTAATAAATTTCTAGTTTATTTCAAATTGTAAAGTTTATACTTTACAATTTTCATTGTGATGTAAACAAAGAAGAACTAAAGAGTGAAGTTTTACTTCCAAACATACAGTTTTACTTTTGTAAAATTATCTTTCATTGATAAATTCTAATTTTACTCTTTTCTTTGTGGTAAGAGTACATGGACTGTATTTTTAAAGTCAATTTCCTCAAAATGTTCCATAGTACTTGGAAAAAAAAAAGTGTATTTTCCATGTTTTAGGAATAGTTATAATACCTTCCATATCATTCTATTTTGCTAATTTGGCTACTATACTAGTCTGCAAACTAAAGTAGTTTCTTTCCTACTTTGTTTATTAGTTTTTGATAGATTTCTGTTAAAACTTCTCCTTTTCTTTCTTCTGATTTCACGTCTTTTCTGAGTGGCAGCTCTAACATTTTTAAGAGAAAATATCTAATAATATCAATTTTCTATTCCTCCTAAATACCAGAAAAGATCTTTGAAAACTTTACCAGTAAATAATCACTATTTTATTATTCTTCAATTTTTAATTTTACAATTTAAACACAAAAGACTATTATTATTAATTTAAAATTAAGTAACATATTTTATCAACCTGGGATGGTTATAGTTGTTTATTCTGTACTTTACCTCTGAATTTTCTTTTTTCATGCTGAAGTCTCCTTAAATATTCCATGAAGGTCTGGAAATACTCTATCTTTACAAGTCTGAAAAGTAATTATGTCATTCTCACTCTCAAACAATAGTTACCAGGTTATACTACTAGAGAGTGACTGTCATTTTTCCTAAGCACACTGACTATACCTTGCTACTGTCTTCTCCTCTGTCCTTGCTCTGTTATCCCATAAAGACATTCTGTCACTCTGCTCTTGTAGCTTTTAAAATTCTAAAAGCCTATCTTTCCTTTTCTTCACTTGTCTCCTATCAATGCATAAAATCTATTTTTTAAATTTGAAAGGGAATTTTGATGTGGGAAAACAAGACTGCATATTTCAAACTTTTGATTTGTATTTAATAATAAAGTAAGAGCCAAACTAAGTCAGAATATCTCAGTTTTTAGCAAATACTGAATTTTAAATCTGTCAGACAACCAGCTAAGCACTGGTTATTTTATCTCTGATATTAGTGTGTCAAGGGATTAAGCTGGTAGTATAGACACACAGGAATTAAGCTTCATGGTCCTAAACCAGCAAGGTTAAAATATGTTACTAGTCTCCTTAATAGTGCTACTGCATAATTCTTACCTTTAATTTAAATATTCTTTGACCAATACATTATGCATTGAGATTATCAGTAAGGTTATGACTAATTTGCCCTAGTAGAAGTATGTATGAGTAAGCCTAAGAGTTCCTATAAAATGATTTAAAAAAAAAATCTCCCAACCAAACTAGTATTTTCTCCAAAATCATCTTTACTGATTACACTAAATATATTTTTAATTAGTTTTTAAAATTCCAGTATAATTAACATACTGTGTTACATTAGTTTCAGGTGTACAATGGAGTGATTCAACAGTTCTATACATTACTCACTGATCATCATGATAAATGTACTCTTAATCCCCTTCACCTATTACACCCATTCCCCACCACCTCTTTTCTGGTTACCATCAGTTTGTTTCCAATATTTAAGAATCTGTTTTTTGTTTGACTCTTTTCTTCTTTGTTCATTTGTTGTGTTTCTTAAATTCCACATATGAGCGAAATCATATGGTATTTGTCTTTCTCTGACTGATTTCACTTAGCATTATACCCTCTAGATCTATCCATATTGTTGTAAGTGGCAAGATTTTAATCTTTTTTAGGGTTGAGAAATATTCTATTGTGTGTGTATACACACACATACAATATTCTTGTTTCTGTGTGTATAGTTATGTATATCTCTATCTATCTATTTATCTGCCACATATTCTTTATCCATTAATCTATAGATGGACACTTGGGTTGTTTCCATATCTTGGCTGTTGTAAATAATGCTACAATTAATAAAGGAGTGCATATATCTTTTTGAATTAGCGCTTTCGTTTTGGGGAGTAAATACCTAGTTGTGGGATTACTGGATCATACAGTATGTATGGAAGCAAAAAAAGACCCCAAATAGCCAAAGCAATCTTAAAAATAACAGAACTAGAGATATCACATCCCCAGATTTCAAGATATACTACAAAACTGTGGTAATCAAAACAGGATGGTATTAGCACAGACACATAGGTCAGTGAAACAGAAGAGAAACCTCAGAAATAAACTACAATTATATGGTCAATTAATCTATGACAAAGGAAGCAAGAATATGCAATGGGAAAAGGTAACTTCAACAAGCAGTGTTGGGAAAACTGGACAATTACATGCAAAAGAATGAAACTGAGCCATTTTCTTACACCATACACAAAAATCAATTCAAAATGTATTACAGACCTAAATGTGAGACCTGAAACCATAAAATTCCTGGAAGAAAACAGAGGCAATAATTTCTTTAACATCAACCATAGAAACATTTTTTCTAGATACATCTCCTTTGGTAAGGGAAACAAAATTAAAAGCAGAATTAAGCTATTGGACCATACCAAATAATAAAAAGTTTTTGCATAGTGAAGGAAACCATCAACACATTATCCACCAAACTGGAGGATATTTTTGAAAATTATATACCCAATAAGGGATTAATATACAAAACATATACATAAAGAACCAATGCAATAAAAAAAAACCCCAAGTATCCAATTAAAAACGGAAAGAAGACATGAACAAGCATTTCTCCAAAAAAGACATAGAAGTGGTCAAGAGACACATAAAAAAGATGCTCAACATCACTCGTCATCAGGAAAATGCAAGTCAAAACCACAATGAGATAGTACCCCACACCTGTCAGAATCGTTAAAATCAAAAACATAAGAAAGAAGGATTGTTGAGGGTGTGGAGAAAACGGAACTCTTGTGCACTGTTGCTGGGAGTGACAACTGGTGCGGACAATGTGGAAAAAATTGGAGGTTCCTCAAAAAATGATACTAGACATATTTTATTTTATTTTTTTTAATTTTAAAGATTTTATATATTTGACAGAGAAAGAGAGATCACAAGTAGGCAGAGCAACAGGCAGAGGGAGGGGGAAGCAGACTCCCTGCTGAGCAGAGAAGCCAATGCGGGGCTGGATCCCAGGACCCTGAAATCATGACCTGAGCCAAAGGCTGAGGCTTAACCCACTGAGTCACCCAGGCGCCCCTATACTAGACAGATTTTAAGATGAATGCTCAGCCTGTGAGCCTCTAACACAAAAAACTGGTCTGGGACCCTGGAGCTAGTGGTTCAGCCTCATTACCTTAGCCTCAGCTATTTGTACATAAGGTAGACATTTGACACAAGCCACACAAATTAGGTTGTTTTCCCCATAAGTTGGATTGGGGTCCAAAGACTGGTCATCCACTACTATCATCCTGAATTATAAACTTAACATCATGGTGAGGTCACATTTCCCCTTTGTACACAAAAACGGGAAACTGGCCCACAGATACACAAATTAAAAGCAGAAAACAGTGGAGACCCAGAGACACACAGAGAGAATAAGTGCCTTGATTACTCTCAGACTTCCAGTTCCTTGCCTCACTTCTCAGGCCAACAAAACATTTTACCTTTCAGTTTGTGATGGGGTTCCTTAAGACATTCTGAGATGTTCTTGTATTTCACTTAATCTAAGTGGGGTTTTGCTATTATCAATCTAAAAAGTCATTGCAAAATAAAATATGCTTATTTATTGGGGCGCCTGGGTGGCTCAGTGGGTTAAAGCCTCTGCCTTCAGCTCGAGTCATGATCCCAGGGTCCTGGGATCGAGCCCTGCATCGGGCTCTCTGCTCAGCGGCAAGCCTGCTTCCTCCTCTCTCTCAGCCTGCCTCTCTGCCTGCTTGTGATCTCTGTCAAATAAATTTAAAAAAAATTTTAAAAAAATATGCTTATTTATTTAACATGATTTTTCATAAAAAACTGCACTGCTATTAATGAATTTTTCATGGCACTATAAAGCCTTGTGTTTGTGATATATGTAGATAAATCTATACAAATTCGCCAAAGTGCCATATGAAGACAGATCACTGAAGAAATATCTCTAATCTCAAGGAAGTAACCCTTTTTTTAAAAAATATTTTATTTATTTATTTGACAGACAGAGATCACAAGTAGGCAAAGAGGCAGGCAGAGAGAGAGAAAGGGAAGCAGGCTCTCTGCCGAGCAGAGAGCCCAATGCGGGGCTCGATCCCAGGACCCTGGGATCACGACCTGAGCCGAAGGCAGAGGCATTAACCCACTGAGCCACCCAGGCGTCCCGGAAGTAACACTTTAATAAGAGATTAAGAAAACACACATTTTAAGGAAAACAAAATATTTTAAAAATATTTTTCTGTGAGTCAGTATTACTATTTTTCATATTTTCCTAAAAATTTCTTTGCCAACAGAAGAGATTTTAACCAACCTCGTGTTATTTGAGACCTCCTTCTTGACCAAGAAGATTAAAAAATGGTAGTTTAAGATTTTATTGATTCAAAATAATATCCCCTATACTCTGAATGCCAGACATACTTTTCTCAAAGGGTGTTTCTTTGCATGCATTCTCTTATTTAATACTAAAAATAATACCAAGAGTAAGAGACTTTAGAGATGAATACTTTGGGACACAGTGAGGTTAAATGAGCTACTCAAGTTCATAGAGGCTCCCAGTCAAGGGGTTAGGCCTAGGATTTGCCTTCTGTATCCCAAGTACAGCTTGCTTGCTTGCTTGCTTGCTTTCTTTCTTTCTTTTTTAAGTAACAATCAGTTTATGCAGAGTTTGTAAGTGATTTCACCTACAAAATCTTCCTGCTCCTTTACCTTTTAACAACCATATTCTCCCCAAGGAGGCAATTATTAAAAGGAAAACAGAAAACATCAGAATGACAATATATATACAAGTTGGTTTGCAAGTCTACTATCTTATACCCATACTGTTCATTGCCTATTGCATCAATGGTTATTTGAAAAAGTTTTTGAAATGTTTACTTGCTTCAGCTAAGCTTATTATAAATTAACCAAAAAGCGATGTATGAAGAAAAAAATTAAACTTCCAGAAAGGGAAAAGCAGTAAAATTATCTCTTGATAACTACCAAGTGGAAAAAAGTTAAGGTTGTACTCAGCACCTCATGAATATTGAGAGAGAACAGAAAAGAAAACAAGTCTTATTCCCTGGACTTCAATCATACTATTAGCACAGCATCATCATACCATAATCTCTGTTGTCTTTAGGCATCATTTTGGGGATTAGAGTGTTAAGGGCAGTCACAGATTCACCTTCCACAGAAAACCCAAATAAACTGCTTTTGTTTGGATGTTCCCTGTGTTGTCATTGACATTTTCAGATTCAGCTGCTTTGGGAGACCAGATTTAACTCTAGGGAAACTTAAAACTGCCAATATAATCCTACCACAGTTATATGTGGGTGACTCTGCGTAATTAAATAACCTCTGCAACAGTCCTCACCTCTTTTTCACTTTCCATAGACCTTCTTTGAAAATCATCCTTTGCTTCTTATATTCTTGTCCTTCTGTTTAGTTCTTATAATACCTTTCTGCTTTCCTTTTAAAGTCCATTTTCAATCCTTTTATAGAATTGTCATGTATCATTTTAACCTCTGAACATCTCCAAAAATATTTGACCAAAGATATAGAAAAAGTCCTAAAATATCCTCAAGAAGTTCTCTCGAGAATATCTATTTATGTAAATTTGCTTTTTAAAAAAGTATACATATGCATATATCACTAAAACTTCGAGATTTATAACCTTGTGCAGAATTATATTAGTATTACATCTAATAAGAAAGCTTCTAGACCTTAATGTAGAGAGTGCTGCTAAAGCTTAACATTAATTTTCAACTTTGTATTATTTTCAATTTAAAACTCTTTTGAAAAAAAAAAAACTATTTTGAAAACCAGAATTAAGAAACTATCAATTATGGATGAATGGATATAGAAAATAAGATACACACACACAAAACAATGTTACTTGCTATAAAAAGTAATGAAACCTTCCCATTTGCAACAATATGGGATGGGCAATATGCTGAGTAAAACAAGTCGGACAAAGAAAAACAAATACCGTATGATCTCACTTATATGTAAAATTTTAAAAAAAAGAACAAGCTGATAGACACAGAAAACAGACTGGTGATTGTCAGAGGTGGGGGTGCATGAAATGCGTAAAAGGAGTCAAAAGATACAAATTTCCAGTTATATAATGAGTAAGTTATGGGAATGTAATGTACAGCTTGGTGACAACAGTTAATGATACTGTATTGCTTATTTCAAAGTCACTAGGAGAGCAGATCTTAAACATTTTTATTATAAGAAAAATAATCTTGTTGCTATGTAGGGGGACAGATGTTAACTAGACTTATTATGGTGAATATCGAATCGTTATGCTGTACACCTGAAACTAGTATAATATTATATGCCCATTATACCTCTATAAAGAAAGAAAACATAAATTAAAAAAAGAATCATAGCATTCTTAACAGTGATGGAATAGGACCAAGCCAGTTACAGGCAGTAACCAAAGGCAAAGAAAGAGATATGTCAAGAAATTCATGAGGCCAACAGTAAGGTCAAATTATCCAGAATCTCCACTAATGAAGTAATACATGTAAAGAAATAGAGAAAGCAAGTAGATGTCCCAGAAATCTGAAAGTTTAGGAAGAATGCAACAGGAACAAGAGGTCAGCCTGCATGGGGTCATAAAAACCAAAAAGATTCTAGCAATAACAGAGTGAAAGAAAACAAAGAGCCTGAGGAATGGAAACAGGATAGCAACAGAAAGAAAGGGTGAAGCAAACTCCCTTTACTCATTAGGATCTTCAGAAGAAAAGAGCTCAAGGCTTAATTCAAGGTTAAGAATAAGAAGCCAGAAGATATTAATCCTTTCCTTTCAAATATTTACTCTTTCTTTCCAAGCTCTAGCATTCTTATAATCTAAAGGCTCAAAGTATGAATTACATAATGCTATCTGAACAACCTCATTAGGGATGAAATTATTTTATGTCGACAGAACTCCATCATGGACTGTAAAAGCAGTGTAAAAGCACATGGAATAACGTATACCTAGTTGTTCTTTTCTCTAGATTTGGGTGGAGAAACATTTTCCAAATCTACAACCAGCTGTGTGCTGGCAGCTAATGTTTGGTTTATGGTAGAGTGGGAAGATCAATTTATAAATATTACTTTCTAACTATAGGGAATATGATAGGATTTCATCTGATTAGAATCGTCATCCTGTCAACTTCCTGAAACTGCTTTAAATTCCCTTGGCTTCTACAGAGATAATGGTGCTGTTTACTTTTCCTTAATAGAGAAGGAAAGGGCAAGGACACAGAATGGTTCCAGAGAGTCCCTAGCATCGTGTTTGCAAACAAAAAGCCAGTTCTCTTCCTCATGTTCACTTCCACCAGGTCAGCCAGAATTTTAACTAAATCCAAGCATTTTCTCTCCATATTATACTTACCAAAGTCACAGAGTTAGAAAATAGAGATCTCATGAAAACTGCTTCCCCAAACCATGATTTTGACAATGAATGTCTCAATCTTTTGAGAAGGGGGGTATTTTTATATTTCTTTCTACCATCTGAAGAGCTATCTCTAATGTTGTGCTGGCAAAAGATGTTTATAGTGCCAACTAGTGAAACCAAACATTTACCATTGGGAATACATGACTGTCCTCAACTTGATTTCATGAGAAATGAAGCCCTACAGAAGATAATATAATTGACTATTTTCTCAACTTTCCAATTTATATACTAACATTTTGTGTGCATAGGAGAAAACACAATTTATTGTATACGATAAATGTATTGGGGCAAAAGAGTTTAATTCTCCCACAGAAGGGTTTAATTCTCTCTCCCACAGAACTCCTTTGAAGAGGGACTACTCAAAGCCTGAAAACTCACACAGTTTTCAAAAGCCATCCTTTTGAAAGGGATTCCACCTTTACTGCATGTTAACAAGTTAGCCTGCTACAGTTACACAGATGCTGGCAGAAGACGTAAGATTCCAGGATCAGAAACATTGGACTTAATTATAGCATAGCAGGAAGCATTACCTTTGTGTTTGCATCGTGTTCCTTACCCCAGCCTCCAACACCCAAGCCCCTTGGGAGTGAGGAAGAGCAGTTCAGGTAAATGCTACAAGTGCATTAGTTCTGTTTAACAGCTAAGGAGCCCAGAGTTTCAGAAATCCAAATCTTTGAAAAGGGCTCCCACCTAACCTGCCTAAACTTTGCCCAGAGAAAGACACAATCTATATCATCTTAACTAGGAAAAAAAATCAGCCTTCTACTCCAGAGGGAGACATAATCTCTGTCTTCCAAGACTGTTTGTCATATAAAACGCCTTGGAAAAGTAGTCCAGAATAAAAATCATCAACGCCTCTTTACAATACATGCAGAAACTCGAGACCCAAGAAGAACTGTCGCTCAGCAATGGCCAAACTCACAAAATCTGTAACATTTATTCCCATAGCTATGCTTACACCATTCTCTGACTAAAAATCTATAGAAAGAAAAGTAACAATGGGTGATTATCCAAGTCATTCCAAACAGACATCGTTTAAGAATTATCTCTTATTTAAAAGGACTGAGAGACAAATTAATCTTAGCAAACCACATAACAAGCAAGGTATGGTTGAATGTAAAAAGCCTGCATCCTAAACCAGGTGGATTTTTTATCTTTCCATCATGAACAGTCACCACAGTATATGACCAAAGCAAATATTAGAGATAACTTATATTACAAAGCGACTGTATTTAATTACTTGCTTTGAGGCGCTATACCACAGGATGGCAGCTGAACCAGTCTTCCCAGGTCTGTAAGAAGTGTCCTTTAGGCAGCGGTGAAAGAAATCAATATCTCTTATTATTAAAGGATACTTGGCACGAATTTTTCCAATTATTCTGGGGAAACGTGTTATTTTAATTTCAGTCTCTGTGGTAAAACTGTCTTGTATATATTTCCTGTTTTCAGTGAGAAGGTTGAAGAAGTTCCTGGATGACATGCTGCAGGGTACCAAATGGAAAACACTGCTTGCTTGCTAGCTACCTATCTATCTACATACATAAAATTAACAGAAAACTAGCATATGAATATAGTCCTTGTATTGTACCCAAGAGGAAAAAATTTAAAGGGCTGAATTATATGAATCAAATACAAGGAATATAATTGTATAATTATAATTTTATTAAAATACCTACTTAAATAGTAAAAGTCAAATCTCAGATATCTGAAGATTTGGAAAAATGTTTGTTGCTAACAGCCTGAACGATCTCAGATGTTCTCTTTTGAAAAATGACAGCATAGAGTCATTAGAAGCATCCATAGCTAAAAATAAGTGTACCTCTTCTAGGCTCCAGATATTGGCCATTATTAAATATCATATAGAAAAGCAGCAGCTCCTGCCCTCATGAATACATTAGTTAGAACTAACCTCTTGCACAGTAAGTATGATTTGATTCCTCTAATGTTTAAAATTAGCTTTATCAATTTAAAGCCACTTCCCTCTCTGACTGATTTGTTACTAGAAAACTGCACTTAGAAGTGGAAGAAATCCAAGTATAAACTGTTTTATGTTTATATAAACAGATTACCAATCAACTTGTCAAATCTATAAATAAATCATACTATTCAAATAATGGCATAAAGTTTCAATATCCAGAAATCTGTCTGGAAAGAGTTAAGAACTGAAAAATAAGCAAAAATGGTATCTGGGGAGGTTGATATATTTGACAAAATCTATGCAATAAACCTATACAGGAACACACTCATTTTAGTTTATACCCATCACTAAAAAAAATTAAATACACTGGTTTCCAGAATTACAAAAGAATGGGAATATTAAAACAGTAATAGAGGAAAATCCATTGCAAGGCAGTAAAAGTAGTACTGAAATAAAAATAGGTCAATAAGCACATGAAAAGGTGTTCAATATCAATAGCATCAGACAGAATTATCACAGAACTCAGCGATTCTAGTCTTTGATATGTATCCAAGAAAAATGAAAACATGTTCACACAAAAAATATGTTCATAGAGGTATATCCATAATAGCTAAAAAGTAGAATTAACACAAATACCCATCAACTGTTGAATAAATAAAATGTTGTCTATCCATACAATGAAATATTATTTGTCAATGAAAAGAAACAAAGTACTGATTCATGCTACAATGCAGATGAACTATGAAAACATTATATTAAGGGAAAGAATCAAGTTACAAAAGGCAACAAACTGCATGATTCCATTTAAATGTAATATCCAGAATAGGCAATACTAAAGAGATAGAAAGTGGATTAGCAGTTGCTAAGGAAGGATGGGGTTGGTTATGGGAAATAGGGATGACTGCAAAAGGGTTTGTACCAAAGGATTTCTTTGAGAAGGAATGCAGGGATTTAAGTGTTCTAGAATTGATTGTTCATGGTCATACAACTCTGGGAATATACTAAAGATCACTAAATTATGCAGCTTAAAGGGAAATTGCATGGTATGTGATCTATATCTCAACAAAGCTGTTGCAAAATAAATACATAAGAATTGATTACATCACAAAAACAGAAGAGGTTACTATTAAGCTCTCTTTGTCTGTCTAGTATAGTCTCTAAAAACCAGAGCATTATTTTTCATAATTTCATACTTCTGTTCAAGAGAATTAAAATTATTCTTTGTTGTGAAATAATTTCTGACACCTTTAATATAGTCGTTGATACTGTTTAAAAACAATACCTTAATTTCTTTAAGTTGCTTGAAAAGGAAAAATATCCACAAATTTCAAAAAGAATATTAATACAAATAACTCCAAAATATAACCTGATTCCAAGAAATATAACAGAATACATTAGAAATGGTGTCCCTCTGGCAATTAAAAAAAATGGAAAGAAAGAAAAATGTTTGATGAGGATATCATGTATATTTTTGTAAGTTCTGGTAAAACCATTTGTATTTACCTCTCTCAGCTCTTTACTGAAAAGAATGCAAGGGCCTCTGGATATAACAAAGAGACAGAACTAATATAAAATTCTGTTTGAAACACTCAAGTCATTTGGAACCAATATATGTTGTCATTACCCCATTGTAGTCTATCCTCATTCCTGTCCACCCTCAATTACTATAAGTAAATGATACAGTGTTAGAAAAACTAGTCATAGCAATTTCTCTAGCATAAAGTACTTAATGCTGTTCCCCATAAACCCTATCCCTGAAATGTGTAACTCAGCTTCCTTTAGTCTCTTTCAACTAACTATAATGTAGCAGTTGACATAGCTACTCTGTATTAAAATGCATGGTGAAGCATGGCTCTTCTTTTACCAATGGTTTGCATTATTCAAGGGTTGGAGGATTGGAAGTAATTTGCATTCTTTAGAAAATACTCAGTAAGAATATATATTTCTAAACTGATTGTGATGCATCTGTGGGGAATAACAGCTTGAAACTTAACACACACACACCCTTACTCACACACAAACATACATACGAAAAGTTAAAAAGAAGTAAGGGTCTTAAAGGATGGAAAAAGCCCTCAGAGCAAACGAGTCTATTATTGCCCAGGCTGGAGCACTGAAAGAATCTGCAAAGGTTTGAGCCTTAAAAGGCTAATGGCACTAGCAAATATTTCAGAATCTGACAGTCATCAGGCACCATTCTAGACTCTTGAGAATTAAACTCTATAGTAGAGAATCAAAACTGCTCCTCTCAGAGGACTTCCATTCTAATGGGGGGGAAATGACATTAAACAAATAAATATATAATAGAGATATGAAGAAGAAATCAAGCAAGGCAAGAGTACAGGGAATAATGGAATACGATTGGGTGCTAATGCAGCCAAGGTGGATAGGAAAGGCTACTGTGATGAAGGGCTATCAAAATAAAAATCTGATTAAAATAAAAGAGTGTAACCAATGCAACTTTAAGGAGGAAAACCATTCTAGGCAGTGAAGAGTGTAGTCTCTGAGACATAAGCAGGACTGGACTTCTCAAAGAAGTCCATTGCAGTGTGGACAGAAAGGGATTCACAAGGGAAGTACAACTGAAGGTGAAATTAGTGAGGTTATAATTACAAAGATTACAAAGCTATGATTATGGTATTAGAGTTTGTTCTAAGTGAGATGAGAGAAGCCGTTAGGGAACTTTTAGAGAAGTGACTCAAGCTGAATTTTATTTTTATTTTATTTTTTTTAAGATTTTTTTAAAATTTTTTTAATTTATTTGTCAGAGAGAAAGGGAGAGAGAGTGAGCGAGCACAGACAGAGTGGCAGGCAGA
The DNA here is from genome assembly GCA_004024625.1 of Mellivora capensis. Classification (NCBI taxonomy): domain Eukaryota; kingdom Metazoa; phylum Chordata; class Mammalia; order Carnivora; family Mustelidae; genus Mellivora; species Mellivora capensis. The sequence continues at coordinate 26,782 of PISX010015435.1, forward strand.
GACAGAGAGAGAAGCAGGCTCCCTGCCGAGCAAGGAGCCCGATGCAGGACTTGATCCCAGGACGCTGGTATCATGACCTGAGCCGAAGGCAGCTGCTCAACCAACTGAGCCACCCAGGCGTCCCTGAATTTTATTTTTAAAAGGTTACCCCAACGACTTCATGGAGAATAGATTATAGGACAAGAGTGGAAAAAGGAAGACTAGAATGATGATGATCTGGGCAAAATATGAAATTGACTTGGGCTGGGATTTAGTGGTAGAATTTTTTAGAGTGGCCCCTGGATGGCTCACTCATTTGGGCATCTGACACTTGATTTCAGTTCCACTCATGATCTCAGGGTCATGAGACTGAGCCCAGTATAGGGCTGTGTGCTTAAAGGGGAGTCTGCTTGAAGATTCTCTCCCTCTCCCATTGCCCCTCCCCACCAAATAAATAAATACATCTTATTATTATTTTTTTTAAAGAAGGCATCCATTTAGAGTTGATATATCTGTTAGGGTACAGTCTAAGCTGATGTAACAAAAATATCCAAAATACACTGATTTAAATCAGATAGAAGTATGCTTCTCTTTCATATGAAAGTCTAGCGGCAGGACACTACTCTACTTACTCTTGGAATTAGTTGTATTTCTTTCTTTCTTTCTTTCTCTCTTTCTTTTTAAGATTTTATTCATTTATTTGACAGAGGCAGATCACAAGTAGGCAGAGAAGGAGACAGAGAGAGAGAGGAGGAAGCAGGCTCCCCGCTGAGCAGAGAGCCCGACGCGGGGCTCGTACCCAGGACCCTGGGATCATGACCTGAGCCGAAAGCAGAGGCTTTAACCCACTGAGCCACCCAGGTGCCCTGGAATTAGTTGTATTTCTAACTGGGCTACCTAGTTTGAGTCACCAACCCTAAGCCAAGCTACTGGTATTTTTTTTTAAGATTTTATTTATTCATCTGAGAGAGAGAGAGAGAGACAGAGAGAGCACAAGCAGAGGGGAGAGGCAGAGGAATAGGGAGAAGCAGAGCTTCCTGCTGAGCTAAGATCCCAACATGGGGCTCGATCCTGAAGATCATGACCTGAGCCAAAGACAGATGCTTAACCAAGTGAACCATTCAGGCACCCCTAAACTATTGCTATTTTTAAAAAGTAAAGTCTTCTTCTAAATTAACCCATAGAAAATCTCTTTGTTTTCAAACCAAATCCACATTTTCATAGTCAATCCAAAGATCTAATTTCATATCCTACTGTCACAGTCCTCAGGTATCCAGACTGTGTGTGAGTGAGTACTAGTCACTGTGCTAGATTGTGACTACACAGCTATAAACAGAAGAGATTTGGTCCCTGCTCCTAGAATAAAATCTACAGAATAGACAGAAGAAACAAGTGGTTTAATATAAAGTGACATAGGTCTACAGGGGAAGAGTAGGGCTCAAAAAAGAGAGCTAGAAGGAAAATGCTCTTAAGCTCAACTCCCAGGTTTTAACTTATAGAAACCTACTGTTAGATTACAAAATCCTTTGCTTTCTAACTTGAGACTTTCCCATATGTTTCATATCTGGCATTTTTGACAAGCTCTACTTCCCATCATAAAATACCACCCCACCTGACCCAAGTGAGTTACCTTCTTTTCCTCAGAACAAAAATTTACCACATTGTTCTGGAGCCTTGAGTCTTTAAGAAGGCAAGGCGTTAAATCCAAGGAGTTTATAGATTAATTCTATACCACGTAATGTCTGTAGACTGAAGAAATACTGTATCTTGTCTATATGTTAGGATAAAATGCAGCTTCCAAACTGATTGGTTGGAATCTCTGTAATATTGCTCACTAAATATTTTGAGTATCACCCCAATTTACCTGTAAGTACTTACAAAAGCTATATGAATGCAACTGTAATTATCACATGCAAAATATGTCAAAGCATTAGTAAATTCACAACAGCCTCTTGATAGTATGTGGTTGCTCAATAAAATAAAAAGGATGCTTAAAAGGGCAAGTACTGATTCTGCAGTTTACATCCTTGCTTTCTACAGTCTAGTGTCCCCCATGGTAGCTAAGGTGAGCATTTTTAAAACTAAATCTAAGGACGCCTAGGTGGCTCAGTCAGTTAAGTGTCTGCCTTTGGTTCAGGTCATGATCCCAAGGTCCTGGGATTGAGCCCCATATTGGGCTCCCTGCTCAGTGGGGAGTCTGCTTCTCCCTCTCTTTCCTGCTTGTGCTCTCTCTGTCGCTTTCTCTCTTAAATAAATAAAACCTTAAAAAATAATAAAAATAGAAGTAAATAAAAATAAATCCAGATCATGCATTCTGTTTAGAAAACTCCAATGACTTCTCATCTCAATGGCCTGCAAGACCCTGTCCCCAATCTCTCTCACCGATGCATTCCTCAATCACCTTCCATTATTCCTTGTTCCCATGATTCCAGTTACAGTAGATATGGTGTTATTCCTCAAGTACATCCATCTTCAGCTGCTGCTGATGTTGGCTGGATGAGAACTCAAAGCTACCCCTCTTTTCTACAGATAACTGACCTCAACCAAATAGAGGTGCCTTTTCCACAGGCCACGCCATACCACTTCTGTGAGAGGTCAACTGACAGAAGCTACAAAAGGCCAAATCCTACCTCACAGTGAGACCACCTCTGCAGTGCAATTTACGCTCCAGAGCTTCCTGTGGTTTACCTGAACGTTTCCAGCTGAGACCAAATTCTTGCTCAGTTTTTCACCCAGCTCTATTCTGCTTGCCTTACTTCCTTTCTGAGACCATCTCCCTCTCCTTCAAATAAATGTTTAGAAAAAGGCTATTCTCTGGAACCTACCTAAGAAGGATGCCTTCCCTGAGCAGCATACAGAGGCACTCACTATCTTCCTTATCTTGCTTTACTTTTTTACACAGCACCTACAGCCATATTATTTATTTTTGTAATATTTTGTTATTGTTGTTGTTCATTCACTTTCTCTTCTAGTGGCATGTAAACTCCATCAGGACAGGGGCTTTTTTCACTACCATATTTCCAAGACTATAAAACTACCCCACTCATTATAGTTAATAAATATGCATTGCTAAATGAATGGATAGATGGAATAGAGCAGTGATTTTATTTTACTATTTTTAAAAGGATATCCATTCTTGAAAGCGCTGGAAAACAATAGCCTGGGTTAATTTTATCTGCAACAAATAAGGATTCTGTTGGGGACCCTGTGCTTTCAAACTAGGTCAACACTGGAATACTGATCATTGATATAATATGTGCTTATCAACTGAGAGTTAGTTCATTAACACTCTTCCCAAGGCTTGCAATCTTTAAGCTCAAAGTTTTTAATCTTGTTACATTCTGACAGTCTTTCAAATTCCCCTCTGAATTTCTTAATTAGCCTTTGTTTCTTAAATAAGAATTTATTTTTTCACTAATCAGTACTTTGAACTGAGATCTTCAAAGCCCATACTGAAAATGAAACTGTATGTATTTTAACAATAAAATTCATTAAGTAAGGAAAATACAATGTAACTACAGAATGGCCAATGTAAGCATCACTCATATTCAGTTGGACACTGTCCCTAAAACAATTCTAGAGTTTCTTAAAAATTGATTTTAAAATAAGGTAATAGCTGTTTTACTGCACAGATCCTATTTAGCTATAAAGCTGGCAAAGGAATAAAGCTTACATCTGAGATCTTTCATTAAGGAAACACTGCAGCTGGATATGACACATCAAAAATATTCAAATATCAAACTATAGAGATTCTGGATGACTTTCGGCCCCTTCAGTTCACAAGCTTTCTAATAGAACTCAGCCTTGATGAGTGTTTTCAGAAAATTGTCCACATTGCCAACTACATTCCACAAATATGATTTGAATAATCTGACTTTTACAGATTTTAAAAGTCAGAAAGGATTTGAGGTTGCATGTCAACTCCATAGAAGACTTTTCCTTAAGCAATAAATAAAGTTTGATATAATTTTTTCATAAAGAGGTTTTTGTGGTCATGAAAACCTGCTGTCTGTGTCATTAAAAATGAAGAAATCTTCTGGGGAGAATCTCAACCATATTCAAATAAAGACCTTGTAAAGATGTTTCATCATACTTGGGAGTACATAATGAATGTACTTCTTTGCAACTAGATTTAATACCAGTGCTTTTATGCTTTATGATGTAACATTTGTTTCTTTTTATTCAACAGAAAAGGTCAACATGACTAATAATTAGAACTATGACTCTGAGAGAAGAAGACTGCAATTAGACTATTTTTCAACAAATAATAAAGTGTCAGAAAAAGAAAGTGAATCATTGGTGTTAGCAAAACTAGTTTACATATAGACAGGAAAAGTGATTCTTTCATGCAGATGGACACTTAGGTGACCTTTCAATAATCTAACTCAAATAATAAGTATAAATAAAAAGCACCATCAAGATGTTCAAACTAAAGCAATGGTTCTTATCCAAGGGTGATTTTGCCTACAGGGTGATTATTTGGCAATTTCTAAAAACATTTTTGGTTGCTACAAGTGGAAGAGTGCCATTGACATCCACAGGGTGAAGTCCAGAGATGCTGCTAACCATCTTATAATTCACAGGACAGCATCTCACAAAAGGATTTCTCTACACCCAAACACCATGTCGATTTTGAGAAACTCGGAACTGATGTCATAAAACATTCTGGTTCTGAAGTTAAAGAGCAAGTTTTTAACGTGCCCACAGTTGTTACAGTCCTATGGTAAGGTAGTTGTCTACTAACATTTGACAGACATTTTGTAGCTGTTGTAGATTAAAAGAAAAAGAATTAAGGGACGCCTGGGTGGCTCAGTTGGTTGGGCGGCTGCCTTCGGCTCAGGTCATGATCCCAGCGTCCTGGGATCGAGTCCCACATCGGGCTCCTTGCTCAGCAGGGAGCCTGCTTCTCCCTCTGCCTCTGCCTGCCACTCTGTCTGCCTGTGCTCGCTCTCTCTCTCTCCCTCTCTCTCTGACAAATAAATAAATTTTAAAAAATTAAAAAAAAAAAGAATTAAAAAAAAAAGGAAAAAGAATAAGCAGTGTTAGACTTCTTAGAATCCAGAACTCTGAGGTAATACTGGGATTTTAGATACTTAAATGTCATGTCATTGTCTTTTGGGGCTGTATCACTTTGTTAAGGCTGCCATAACAAAAGTGCCACAGGCTGGACGGCTTAAACAACAGAAATTTATTTTTTCATTGGTCTAGAGGCTAAAACTCCAAGATCAAGGTGTCTATAAGTTGTTTCTTCTGAGACTTCTCTCTTTTGTTTGTAAATGGTTGTGTTCTCCCTATGTCTTCACATGATTTTCTCTCTGTGCCTACATCTGTGATCTAATCTCCTCTTCTTGTGAGGACACTTGTCACTAGAGTCCACACGAATGACCTTCTTTAAATATAACTGCTTATTTAAAGACCTTACCTCCAGGGTGCCTGGGTGTCACAGATGGTTATTATCAGACTCTTGATTTTGGCTCAGGTCGTGATCTCAGGGTTGTGGGAAACAAGCCCTGCATCAGGCCCTGTGTTCAGTACAGTCTGCTTGAGACTCTCTCTTCCTCTGCCTCTCCCCCATTTCTCTCCCCTCCAAATAAATAAATAATCTTTATAAATAAATAAAGACCTTATCTCCAAGTATAGTCACATTCTGAGGGACTGAGGGTTAGGACCTCAACATATAAATGTTAGTGGGACACAACTCAGACATTAACAGGGGTATTGGTCTCTGGTCCAAAAGTCTAGAGGGAGCATATCTAGCCATCAGTGTGAAAGCTTTCCAGCCTTTCCACTGCACTGGAGAGCAGAAAAGCATACACAAGGGAAAAGTGAGCCTAATCTGAATCAATTCATAATTTTTATAAAATGACTATGAATTTGTCCCCAGTTTGTGCAGGAAATAGTTACAAGAACTCAAAAGAAACAAAAACCATAACTTTGAATCATAGAACCAATTTGTTTTTATAAAGCATTTTCCTAAACCAAGCTGGAACTAGAAGAATGAGTTTTATGCAAGAATTATATTGGCCATGCTGGCCAAAACACCATAAGCAGGACCCAGCATACAGTAAGACCTCAATACATACTTGCTTTCTGCTATGTGGTTGTATCAATGAAGAATATTCCTTTGACATTCTATGTGTTGGATGGTAGTGTGCTCCTAACCTGCCTCTTACCTAATCGCCAGCCTTCTCTCTTGCTACTTGTTGCCATGCATTTTATGATTTAGCAGCAACAAACCATTGGTAGTCACATTCTCAGTTTATACTGTTTTCCTTCTCCACACAATGCCCTATTCTCACTTTCTCTTCCCACTCTATCACCTAACCCTTCCTACTTCAAAAGAGACTGCCCAAAAATCACCTAGAGCATTTCTTTTTGACAGAAGGTAATAATATTTTTAAATAGTAATTTAAACTTTATAGATGGTGCTAAAAACAATACATATATGTGTATATATGTACATGTACATATGACTATGTACAAACACACATGTTCAAAAATACATGTATATGCATATTCATTTATCTAGTCACAAATATTATCTACTTTGTGTCAGACCCCTTGACAGGTGCTATTATATGTAATATTCCTGCCTTCAAAGAAAGTATATGATTAGAATATGTGTAATAAAAAGTGGCTAGCTCTATATTTATTAGAAAGATATATGGGGGCATAAAATCAGTGACTAAAACAACAAACAAAATACTGACTTTTTAAAAACTAACATGCAAACTTGTTTCCTTCAAATAATTCCATTTAAATCAATCTTATTTTTTTGGATTACAAAATCAAGCTAATCATTTTAAACTCACTAGCATTCAAAGCAACTTTTCTTGGAAATCAGTGATTAATGAAAGCAAATATTTTATATTTTTCTTAAGAATGATGCATAACATATATTCATTTAATTTTAAATAGTATGGATTACTGATAATTTTTCAAAGTGGGCAAGTAAGATTCCCATTCTGAAACTAAAAACACAGCAAAGGAAAAAGCACTAGATGAGTAGACACTATAAATTTGTCCAGACTCCCATCTTTCCCCAAACCCCAGCTGAGAGTGTAACTCCAAACAAGGCATGTAAACCATTTGAATCAAGGACACTCTATCTATAATGCAACAAAACTGATGTAACTGATTTGCATTTTCACTGAAGCTAAATTTCTGTATTTTGATGAAAAAACAAATACTTGAAAATCAGCTTTTACCAAGTTTTTAATTTTGTTCTCTATAAAAAAATATATTTTTTTAAGATTTTATTTATTCATTTGACAGAGATCACAGGTAGGCAGAGAAGCAGGCAGAGAGAGAGGAAGGGAAGCAGGCTCCCCGCTGAGCAGAGAGCCCGACTCAGGGCTTGATCCCAGGACCCTGAGATCATGATCTGAGTCAAAGGCAGAGGTTTAACCCACTGAGCCACCCAGGCACCCCTGGTGTCTCCTATAAATTCTCTCTTTTTTTTTTTTTTTAAGATTTTATTTATTTATTTGACAGGCAAAGATCACAAGTAGGCAGAGAGGCAGTTAGAGAGAGAGAGAAAGGGAAGCAGGCTCCCTGCTGAGCAGAGAGCCCAATGCGGGCCTCGATCCCAGGACCCTGAATCATGACCTGAGCCAAAGGCAGAGGCTTTAACCCACTGAGACACCCAGGTGCCCCTAAAAAAATATTTTGGACACATAACCAAACCTCATATTTTAGAGGTCAGTAGTGAGCATATGATTTCAGGTTAATTGCTTTTATAAGCTAACATAGTATAAAATCTTTGAAAAATTTTTTGTCAATAAAAGAAATAAATAATTTATGAAGTAAATTTTAAAAATATGTGATCATTGTTAAGACCATATATGCTAAGATCATAGCACCTCTGAAAATGTTATATGACCAATGAAACAGTTCAAGTTTCATAAAGTTCTGCCTATCAGATAGATTGACATAACTGGATTAAAATGGGAGACATTTTCAGGCAATTTAATGTTCCTCTGTTCTTCTTTGTTTAACTGTATTTCAAACTATGTACTATTTATACAGACTACGAATAAATGAGGAGTAACAGCTGATGAGCTTTCCTCAGCAGGACTTTGACCAATACATTAAGTAAACTTGTTTAATAAAGAAATCCATAAAAGTAATAGAATAACCAAAGGGAAGATTGTAATAGGTGGTAAAAACTAATGACACTTGAATTATTATAGGAAAAGAATAAATAAGGGAGCATGTGAAGGAAGTAAATGAAGCAAATAGGTATACTTTAAAATTACCTTACCCACAACTAATAGCAAACATTCTGGTCATTATCTTTAAATATGCAGAAAATAAAAGATGTATCTGCATAATATTTTCTATTTTAGTCATGAAATTAAAAATGAGTGTCATATTTTAGATCTTGACTGTATCCAGAGGAGGGGAAACAATATGATTTAAAAAAAAAAAAAGCATTGGCCCAAAAAGCAAAACCATCTGGTAAAGTCATGAATGACTGGGTTGAACAGCAGGGGAGCCTACTGTTAATCATTTTTGCAGTCAATTGAGAATTTTGTAGAGAATATATTAAAGAGTAGTAGTGCAGTGACCCAAATAAATTGCTTTAAAAAAACTCGAAAATCAGTTAACAGTTATTGTATTCCTACCAAAACTGAATACTTTTAAGAATCTGTAGAAAAAAAAATGTATTTGCTTATTGCTGTAAAGGAGCTATCTCCTCCAAATTTCAAGAAATCTCTACTTCATTGTATTCTTGATGAAATTCCAAGAGGATGGGAAGCTTTCCTATGTCCTACTTTCAGTATCCAAGAAATATTTGTTACTAATGGTTCAATTCTGAAACATAGGATAAAACCAATTCCCAGTAATAGATGAACTTCCTTGAAATTGAATACAATGAAACTTTCTTTATAAATTAATATTTTATATTGCTACTGTCCTCAAGAAATCATACTTTGTGTCTCTCTCTCTTTTTTTTTTTTAAGTAACAGAACCCCATTATTTTTAGCTTATGTGGAGTTGGTACACCCAGTTACAGACTTGATTTCCCATTCTTCACAGCAGTAATGTGTGGCCATGGGATTACGGCTGGGTCAAAGAGGATGTGAGCACAAATTATATGTGCAACTTCAGAGTCCTTGCTTTGAAGATAAATTCATTTACTCTGGACTTCCTCTTTTCTCTTGCCTCCAATCCATGTAGGACAGAATAATATTCTAGATGATGACTGAACATCCACTAGGATATTAGCCTATGATAAAACTTATACCCATGAATAATTTTCTGTAGTAGACCTCTGCCAGCCTTGACCTCTCTCCTCTGATAGAATATGAGAAAATAATTTTCAACCTTATTTAAAATAACTGTAGTTTCAGTTCATTTGTTATAAAGATTTATCTTGTACTTCATCTCATATAAAAATTTGGTAAGAGATGTGAGAGACTACAATAATAAATCTTCAAAAGATCTGTTATTGGTTTAGCAATTAGGTGGATGGTGATGAGGAAATAGAGATCAAATCACACAAAGCTAGCAACCTATTTTATTCCAAGGAAAACCAACAGGAAAAAATGCAACCTGCTAACGATTAAATGTTTGTGATCCCCTCAAAATTTGTATGTCGAAGCCCTAATTCCCAGTGTGATAGTATTTAGAGGTGGGGTCTTTGGGAGGTAATTAAATCATGAGGATGGAGCCCTCATGAACTGGAATAATGCTCTTTAAGAGAAGACATAAGAAATATGACCTATATTCACCATGTGAGAATACAAGAAGACCTGTAAACCAGAAAGAGAGCTCTCACCAGAATCTGACCATACTGGCGCCCCAATCACAGATTTCCAGCCTCCAGAACTAATAAAATTAAATAAATTTTTATTGTTTAAAACACCCCATCTGTGATATCTTACTACAGTAGCCCAAACTAAGATACAACCTGTGAGAAAACAGAAGGCAGATGACCTACTTGCTGAGCCTGTTGGTCTAGAAAATGGATTGGAAAAAGAAGAATACTGGAGTGATATTGCCTCTCTGTGTCTTTTAGAAAAGCCCTGTAGCATAAAACGAAGCTTATGTATGAACAGGCCAGTTTCCAAGTAGAAACTGAAGAAAATAATGAAGATACTTTCCACCTGTGGCATTCCATCTACTTTGAGAGGTTTATGGCTTTGAGAGGATTGGAAAAGTCAACCGCTTATATGCTCCAAACAACAGAGGCTACGTCTGTTCTTCAGAGTTCTTCTTTAAATTCTCCAAATAACACCTTAGCGTCAAACAATGGAAACAGCCCAGAAACCAAGTTTAGAGTAACTCCTTATTTGAAGTCTGTATTTTCAGAGGACTTTAAGCCAGCCAGTATTATGTTGAAAGTGAAAGGGAGAGTTCAAGCACAGATGGCAAGCACAAACATAAGAAAAGATCTCAGAGGCTTAAGAACTATTACTAAAAGTAATCTGAATATGGCGATTTTCACATGAATTTAATTGGAAGCAAATAGACTGGAAGCTTATTAATCTTTAAGGAAATTATACTCCCAAAGCAGTCACAAGTCTGACCAGCTAGAGCTGTGACTGTCTTGTAAACAGAGCTTCTGGAGAGCATACTCTCAATGCTCACTTTAGTTGTGGTCAAGAAGGGTAACAGAAAAATACCCAACCAACCCCACAGAGAAGAAATAGGAGACTTAAAAAAAAAATGGATCAGAGAGCCCCTCAGAAATCAGGACAAGAGTCAGCTGAGCAATTTACTCCAATGCTAGAACGAGTATCTTAAAATTATCACATACCATAATTCTGTCATTTCTACGGAGCTGTGACTACTCCCATTCTTCTGATTTTATTAACAGGAGCTTAATCACGGTGGTTACTCTGTTTCAGCTCCATCACTGTATATCAGGTGTCAGGAACATACAAAACTTTTGTATTCACTTATGAGTTACCAAACTTGATAAAGGGCCAAGTTCAAACTTGATAAAAAGAAAAATACAACACTTGTCTCAGCCTCAATTTTTATGTGGATAGGATAACAAAGAAACTTGGCTCCCTCATTTGGGGAAGGAAAGAGTATGGTCTACATGTGGGAAAAAGGTACTCATGGAAGGTGGCCAGAGGGACAAATAACATCAGACTGTTCACCAATATCTGATACTTAGATTTTTATATTAATAATAGAATCTTTGGGAATTTAGCTGGCCACTTGTCCACCCAATTTTCTTTTACAGCTAAGCACAGCATTTTGTCTAAGTTTGGCCAATAGGATTATGTAACTTCTGGGTTGGCTCCCTAAAAACAAAGACATTTGCTTTGGACTTCCTTTTCTTAATTATTTCAGCTAGACTGTGGACAAAGGGTGATCTAGCTTTGACAAAGTGGACAAGAACGACACCCTCAGGGATGAGCAATAGGTTCGTGCTAGATCCCTGAATGATCTAGGAGAGCACAGCCACCCAAGCAGCTTGGTCTGCTAACTTCTTTTTTTTTTCAAATAATTTTAATTTTTTTTTAATTTATTTATTTGTCAGAGAGAGAAAGCGAGCACAGGCAGACAGAGTGGCAGGCAGAGGCAGAGAGAGAAGCAGGCTCCCTGCCAAGCAAGGAGCCTGATGTGGGACTCGATCCCAGGATGCCTGGATCATGACCTGAGCCGAAGGCAGCTGCTTAACCAACTGAGCCACCCAGGCGTCCCGGTCTGCTAACTTCTAGACTTTTACATATGAGAAAGAAATAAACTTAGAATTTCAGCTCCTGTATTTTGGAGTCTCTTGTAGCAGCTTTGTCTGAATCCTAACACAATATGTAATTTAACCTGATAAACCCATGACTGTAAAGGACAGTTAGGATTGTAAAATACAATCAATTCTATAATGAAAGAAAATAGTGAACTTTTATAAAACAGGCATGGTGAAAGACTTTTTCTAGTGGAAGCAAGGAAAGTATCAAATAGTTTCTGGGAGACCTGGCATGATGGATGCCTTCAACACAAATGTTAGACCCAAGCACTTTTTATTTAATTTCAAAAGGTGCACCATATGTACATTATGTACACATAAATTACCATATTTTATAATTATAAGACTCTTTAGATCATCTGTCAGACACATCCAGATGCCAAATAAGTCAAAACCTTCACTGTTCAAACCACTACTCAAAAATAATTTATACATCTGGGAAATCTAAGTTAATGATTTGGAAACTATTTCAGAATGTGCCATTCAATGCCCCAGACAGTACAAAGTCTTGAGGACACAGAAAGGATAAGATACTGTACCCACAATCAAGAACATTTCACCCTTGTTGAAAATACAAAATTAATCGACTTTAAACAATTAAAGAAACATCAGCTATTAAACATGAATGCTTCTGGTTATAATCTAATTAAAATTATTAGTGTTAATCTGTGATTTTCTGGTAAGTTAAAAATAAATGACTAAGACATATTTCTCATGATAGAAGTTATAATGTAGGTTAGGGATGGGGGATTAGTGGTGGAACAGAAAAAGGAGAAATGTAAACATAGTCTCACCAACAACAACACAAATAAGTAACATATGGCAGATTTCCAAAAAAGAATAAATAAAATGTTATGTCAGGTCCATACATAAAATGGGAAGTTATAGACACTAAGACTGGTCTTTAGAGAATGGAAATAGAAATAGAAAATGTTTTTTTAAAGACTTTTGGTATTTATTTACTTGAGCAAGAGAACACAACATGGGGAGGGGCAGAGGGAGAGAGAGAAGCAGACTCCCTGCTGAGCACAGAGCCCAATGCAGGGCTCCACTGGGCCCCAAAATCATGACCTGGGCTAAAGTCAGATACTTAACCAACTGAACCATCCCAGCACCTGAGAAATATAAAATATTTATTCATTTATCCACTCACCACATTTTTTTTTTTTTTAAGATTTTATTTATTTATTTGAGAGACAGAGATCTCAAGTACGCAGAGAGAGAGAGAGAGAGAGAGAGAGGAGGAAGCAGGTTCTCCGTGGAGCAGAGAGCCCGACACGGGGCTTGATCCCAGGACCCTGGGATCATGACCTGAACCGAAGGCAGAGGCTTTAACCCACTGAGCCACCCAGGCGCCCCCACTCACCACATTTTTAAAAATGCTTTTATTATACACGTGTTATGTATCAGGTGAATGAACTCCTTAAATGCAAACACAAATGGAGGTCATAAAAATAAGGATGGACAAAACAGAGGAGTAAGTCAGTGATATAGAAGATAAAATTAGGGGAAATAATGAAACCAAAAAGAAGAGGGAAAGAAAGGTAATGGACCCCAAAGGAAGACTTAGAGAACTCAGCGATTTAGTAAAATATAATAAGATTTGTATCATAGGAGTCCCAGAAGATGAAGACAGAAATAAAGGGGTAGATGGCTTCTTCAGACAAAATATAGCTGAAAACTTCCCTAATGTGGGGAAAGACACAGACATCAAAATCCAAGCACAGAGAACACTCATTAAATTCAACAAACCACCAGCCATCTCCAAGGCATATTATAGTCAAATTCACAAAATACACAGACAAAGAAAAAAAAAATCAAAGACTAGAAAGGAACAGAAAACATCAGCAGAAACACCAATTCTACAGGTAACACAATGGCACCAAATTTATATCTCTCAAATAACCACTCTAAATGTAAATGGACTAAAACCTCCAATCAAAAGACATAGGGTGTAGAAAAGCTAACCTATATATATATATGGATATATATATATATTTTTTGTTTTGTTTTGTTTTGTTTTTGTTTTGTTTTTGCAGTACTTTTATTTGAAGGCTTTATCAAAAATACAGCCTTTCATGAAGTATTTTTGAGAAGGGAGAGGCAGAAAGGAGCGTAGAGAAAAGCTAACGTGTCAGCTCTGTTAGCTCACGTTCAAGTTGGACCTTTTTTTTTTACATTCATTTAAATGATATACTTGAAACTGAAAGTGCTGTCACAGGACAGACGTTTGCCTTTGCATCTCCCACACAAATCTTGACGATGGGGCCTTTTAGGGTCAACGTGGCGAACTTTTACAATGCAGGAGCATCTAGTCTGTTTACAACTTTGACAGGTGATATCCTCCACTTGGTAAGGGTTGTAAGACTTCTGACAAGTTCTGCAAAACTGCTTGAAGTAAACCTTGCTGGTATATATACATATTACCTTTAAGAGACTCATTTTAGACCTAGATACCTACAGATTGAAAGTAAGAGGATGGAGAATCATCTGTCATGCTGATGAATGTCAAAAGCAAGCCAGAATAGCCATATATATATATATATATATATATATATATATATATATATATATATATATATCAGAAAACTATATTTAAAATAAAGATTGTAACAAGAGACACAGAAGGGCATTATATAATAATTATGGGGTCTATCCATCAAGAAGATCTAACAATTATAAATATTTATGCTCCCAATTTGGGAGCACCCAAATATATAAATCAATTAATAATAAACATGAGGAAACCCACTGATGATACAATACAACACAATAATAGTAGGAGACTATAGGAGTATATTATATATACTCCACTTATGGTAACAGACAGATCACTAAACAGAAAATCAAAAAGGAAACAATGGCATTGAATGACACACTGGACTAGATGAACTTAACAGATATATTTAGAATATCTCATCTTAAAGCGGCAAAATACACATTCTTCTTGAGTGAAAATGGAACACTGTCCAGAGAAGATGACATACTGAAAAAAAAAAAGAAAAGATGACATACTGGGTCACAAATCTGCCCTCAACAAACACAAAAAGACAGATCATTGCATGCATATTTTTAGACCACAACTCTTTCAAACTGAAAGTCAACCACAAGAAAAAAATTGGAAAGACCTCAAATACATGGAGGTTAAAGAACATTCTACAAAAGGAAGAATGGGTTAACCAGGAAATTAAAGATTTTTAAAAAACACATGGATGCAAATGCAAGTGAAAATATGACAGCCCAAAACTTTTAGAGTACAGCAAAAGCAGTCCTAAGAGGGAAGTATACTGCAGTACTGGCCTATCTCAAGAAGTAAGAAAAGTCTCAAATATACAACCTAACCTTACACCTAAAGGAACTAGAAAAGGATCAGCAAATAAAGCCTAAAGCCAGGAGATGAAGGAAAATTATAATAAAGACTAGATCAGGAACAAATTATACAGAAACAAAAAAACCCAGTGCAGTAGATAAACAAAACTAAGAGCTTGTTCCTTGAAATAATTTTAAAAATTGATAAACTCCTAGCCAGACTTATCAAAAAGAAAGAAAAAGGACCTAAATAGATAAAATTACAAATGATAAAGGAGAGATCACAACTAATAATGCAGAGATATAAACATTTATAAGAGAATATCATAAAAAATTACATACCAACAAACTGGGCAACATCAAAGAAATGGGCAAATTCCTAGGAACTTAAGAAACTATCAAAGCTGAAACAAGAAAAAATAGAAAATTTGAACAGACCCATAACTAGCAAAAAAAAAAAAAAATTGAATCAGTCATCAAAAATCTCCCAGCAAACAAAAGTTCCCGGCTGTATGGCTTCCCAGGGGAATTCTACCAGACATTTAAAGTTGTGTTAGTACATTTTCTCTAACTGTTCCAAAAAAGTAGAAATGAAAGGAAAACTCCCAAACTCATTCTATGAAGCCAGCATTACTTTGATTCAAAAACCAAAGACCTCACTAAAAAGAATTATTATAGGCCAATATCCCAGATGAACATGGATGTGAGAAATCTCACCAAAATACTACCAAATTGAATTCAATAGTACATTTAAAGAAATATTCACCACAATCAAGTGGGATCTATTCCTAGGCTTCAGGGATGATTCAATATTCATAAATCAATCAACATAATATACCATATTAATAAAAGAAAGGATAAGAACCACATGATCTCTCAATTTTTGCAGAAAAAGCATTTGACAAAATACAGCATCCTTTCCTGATTAAAAACCTTCCACAAAGTAGGGATTGATGGAACATACCTCAACATCGTAAAAGCCATATATGAAAAACCCACAACCAATATCATCCTCAATGGGGAAAAACTGAGAGCCTTTCTCTTACTGTCAGGAACAAGATAAGGATATCTATTCTCACCACTACTATTTAACACAGTATTGGAAATCTTAGCCTCAGCAATCAGACAACAAAAAGAAACAGAAGGCATCCAAATTGGCAAGAAGTTAAACTTTCACTATTTGCAGAGGACATGATACCCTATGTAAAAAACTCAAAGACTCCACCAAAAATTGCTAGAACTCATACATGAATTCAGCAAAGTTGGAGGATATAAAATCAATGTGCAAAAATCTGTTGCATTTCTATGCACCAATAACAAAGCAACAGAGAAAGAAATCAAGGAATCAATTCCATTTACAATTACAAGAACAATAAGATACCTAGAAATAAATCTAACCAAAGAAATAAAAGATATATACTCTGAAACCACAGTACACTTACAAAAGAAACCAGAACACTTACAAAAGAAATTGAAAAAGACACAAAGAAATGGAAAAGCATTCCATGCTCATGGATTGGAAGAATAACCATTGATAAATGTCTATACTACCCAAAGCAATCTACACATGCTATGCAATCCCCAATCAAAGTATCACCAGCAAATTTCACAGAATTAGAATGAACAATCCTAAAATGTGTATGGAACCACAAAAGAACCTGAATAGCCAAAGAAGTTCTGAAAAAGGAAAAATTGGAGGCAACTCAATTGCAAAATTCAAGCTATATTACAAAGCAATAGTCATCAAGACAGTATGGTATTGGCACAAAAACAGACACATAGATCAATGGAACATAACAGAGAATCCAGAAATGGAACCACAACTATATGATCAACTAATCTTTGAGAAAGCAGGAAAGAAGATCCAATGGGGGGAAAAAAGGCAAAACAAACAGTCTCTTCAACAAATGGTGTTGGGAAAACTGGACAGCAAAAATGCAGAAGAAAAAAACTGGATCATTCTTATACCACACACAAAAATAAATTCTTATACCACACACAAAAATAAATTCAAAATAAATGAAAGACAGGAAATGTGAGACAGGAAACCATCCAGATTCTGGAGGAGAACATAGGCAGCAACTTCTTATTAGATACATCATCACAGGCAAGGAAAACAAAAGCAAAAGTTAACTATTGGGACTACACCAAGATAAAAAGCTTCTACACAGCAAAGGAAACAATCAATAAAACTAAAACACAGCCTACAAATGGGAGAGGATATTTATAAATGACATATCTGATAAAGGGTTAGTATCCAAAGAACTTACCAAACTCAACACCCAAAAAACAAATAATCCAATTAAGAAATGAAAAGAAGACCTGAATAGACACTTTTCCAAAAAACACATCCAGATGGTTAACAGACACATGAAAAGATGCTAAACATCACTCATTATCAGAGAAATATTTATCAAAACCACAATGAGATACACTTCACACCTGTCAGGATGGCTAAAATTAACAACACAAGAAACACCAGGTGTTGGAAAGAATGCAGAGAAAGGGGAACCCTCTTGCACTGTTGGCAGGAATGCAAACTGGTGTAGCCACTCTGGAGAGCAGTATGGAGATTCCTCAAAAAGTTAAAAATAGAACTACCCTATAATCTAGCAATTGTACTCCTAGATATTTACCCAAAGGATATAAAAATAAAGATTCAAAGGGATATATGTACACTTATGTTTACAGCAGCATTATCAACAACAGCCAAACTATGGAGAGAACCCAAATGTCTATCAACTGATAAATGGATAAAGAAGGTATGGTATGTATATAAAATAGAATGTTACTCAGCAATCAAAAAGAATGAAATCTTGCCATTTGCAATGACATGGATGGAACTAGAGTGTATTATGCTAAGTGAAATCAGTCAGAGAAAAACAAATATGATCTTCCTCACATGCTGAATTTAAGAAAACAGATGAACATATGGGAAGGGGAGGAAGAAAAAAAAGAAGACAGGGAAACAAGCCATAAGAGACTCTTAACTATGGAGAACAAACTAAGGGTTGATGGAGGGAGGTGGGTGGGGGATGGGCTAGATTGGCGATGGCTATTAAAGAGGGCACTTGTTATGATGAGCACTGGGCATTGTATGTAAGTGATGAATCACTGAATTCTACTCCAGAAATCAATATTGCACTGTATGTTAACTACCTAAAGTTTAAAATAAAAAAATATATATATAAGAAGTAGAACTAGAAACAAATTGTTACAAAATACTAAGATAAGCACTATAATCAAAGGCATATTCAGTATTATAGGGGCAGATGGATGGTGTTAACAAACTGGTTACTGAGAACATATTATTTTTGACAGGATGAATGAATGATTCATATTTCTGTTCCATTCAGTTTACTCTGGTTTGTACCAAAATAGAGGGAAAGAGAGAAATAAAAAGAGAGAGTGTGATTTTAAAAAGTGTATCTGCACTGTCAAAGCATACAAAAAAGGTCGAACCCCCCCCAAAAGAAGAGTGCCTGTTTGTAAGAAAAAATTCAGTGTTTGTCAACTCTGTGTGCTCTCTTCTTAGCCCAAAAGACCCAGATTTTTAAAAAATGTATCCCAAATGTCAGATGGCTTCTTATTCTCTAATTCCTTTAGAGGGTCCTTTGCCACTTTCCTCCTGGCCTTTGACCCTTGTTTATTTCCTTGCCTTGTGAACCTTGACTAACTGACCAAACATAACCTTGCAGAAACGGTTCTCAGAAAGCACTATTCTGACAGTTATCAAGATTAATATTACACCAACAATCCTGAGCAGATGGCCTGAAAATAAGTACAACCTTCAACAGCAAGTTTTGCAGCATTTAAATACAAAAACAGTTAACCCAAGGCAAACCCTAAAGATTTATGTCTCTGTCTTCTCTCCTAATAAAATGCTAATCTTGTTTCAACCCAGGAAGTTACCTGGTCTTTAGATGCTCCCTATGTACATCAGCTAAATAATGCCTATATCCTTCCTTTGCATCACTTATGTTATTTGGGTTGCATAGAAATATACTGATAAAGTTCACCCACAAAAACACATTTAACATGTAATCAGTGGCTAATAGAGAAAGATAGACAATCACCTTTTTCCTGTTTCTATAAGAACAGTTGGTTAGCCATGCACATAAGTCATTTATTTGAAATATCTGATGAGGAAAAGTGTACCAACTGGTAGTTCTTAATGTCTGGATTGTAATCTCCTGTACAGTCTACCTTCCTGATGCTAGTATATGCTTGAGGTCCATCTCCATTCCAGATGCAAGAGAGTCATGGCAGATTCCAGTTGCATCTGAATTATTTTGTATATTCTCATATCCTTAGCACCAGAGCCAGGGCTTTATCCAAAGACACAGAAGAGATCTTCAGAACTTTATTTTCATTATTTTTCTACTCTTTTGAAACTTATTTCTACTTTTCCTGTGAACCTTTCTCCTTTATGCCCAGAGGATAATGTCTCATTTCTCTTGGATCTCTAGTTTCACTCTTCATCACAGGTATACCTTATATCTTTATCACATTGTATATTTAACAACTACTTCCAAACGTTTATCATGTGCACTACAGAAGATTGGACACTGTGAGATTTAGGGTAGACTTACACACTAGGAATTTAAGGAGAAGCAAATGGAGACATAAATGATGGGCATCTAGGGCAAAAGGAATAGCACTAGCTAAAGCACCAGGGCTTAAAGGCCAACAGCACCTTACTGAAAAAGTACTCAACTTTGGCCTTTTCACTGAACATTTATAGAGATAAAGGGAAGATAAACAGTAAAGGTCATTTTTTGCAAGAGTTTTTATATGGAATTGAGAAGTTTTCATAATTTATCAGATAAACAACTGTTTTTGAGAAGTGGTTAGTGAATAAAATGAGGGTTTTCATTTCAGAAGATTAATCTAGAAGTCATGCACAGAAAAGACTGGAAAAGAGTTGTGAGAAAAAGAGACCAATTAAGAAGCTGTTGGAATACAGAAAGGGAAAAAAACAAAGGAAAGCCAAAAATGTAAGACCTGCAAAAGTTGACAACTTAGGTGTTGAAAAAGGAAGAGAAGCAGAAACTGATTTTGGACTTTGAGCCTGAATGACAGAGAGAACATCATGATAAAATCATGAGCTCTTTTTCAAGTATGTGTAGTCATATAACCAAATACTCATACTAGAATTTAGGTCTATATTGAAAAAAATTACTTTTGTATTGTTTTCTATGATCTTGCCTTTCTCTAGAGCTTTATCTGTTTCTGATTAGTGATGGGGGGTAAGGATAACTAAATGTGCAGTCTAGCTTAAAGATTCATTTGAATACAGTGTCTCTTAGATAAAATATGCTCTGATTATTGATACCTTGCTCTTGTGTAAGGAGTACGGGTTGTTACTTTCATGATACATGAGAGGAAACATAAAATCCTCACTCTTTCTCCTCCAGTGGTTCAACAATGCCCTTTTTCCTCCTGGATGTTCTGCTTTCTTTTGTTGCTGACCTCTACTGCTAAAATATCTCAGAGGCCATGCTTTTGGCACAAGCGTTGCTGCTTGTGGTATTAATACCTGACTACCTTCACCTTCCATCTTGCTGTAGAAACTTCTGGTCTGCCTACAATTTTTATACAACTATATATCCTCTGACTGAGATCATCTTTATAGTCCTCACAGTGTTGGGGATCCTAACAACCCCCTCTGGCAAGATCCATCTGAGAACCAAGGGCACCTTAGAAAAGCTAATCCCCAGAACCAATTTTTTTTTTAACCTTAATAGGCTACACTGGCCAGTTCACTTTGAAGTGGTGCACCAATTACTTACATGACCCCTTGCAAGTATCCTCCTCTTGTAGTTTCAAAAGGGAAAGGGGCATCTCTCTCACTTTGCTAATGTTTTCTCTTTTCTAATGTACCTCTGGGCTAGAGCACAGAAAAGGGAAAATGTGGACCCACAAGTAGTGGCTTTATTTTCCTCTCTCTCTTTCTTCTTACTAAAATCCAGTAGGCTAAGACATCATAGAGGGCAAAGTTATGCTCTGTAAGTTACAGGAAAGCTCTGAAATGACTACTCCAAGATGAGTTGTTTATTTGCAAATATGGGGAATGTAAAAATAATAGAACTCTTCTCTCTAGAATAGCTAGTAGTTTAATTTATCATTATGGGAGGAAACTGTCAACACTAACTTCAATACCAATAAACCTTTCTTAAAACGTACTTCTTTATTCTTTTCTCATTTTTATTTTTTGGGCACTTTCCCTTTGCATTCCTTCTCTAACAAATCCTCATCTCCCCCAGGCATACTACTGCCTTAGGCAAACTAAGACAATGGTCTTGTACTCTGAAAGGCAAAATAAAAAAGTACATCAATAATTTTCAAAATATTGCCCCACTGCATATGTTCAGTTTAAACTACCTGCACACCATTTAGGAAAGTAAATCCCCCTTAATAATCCAGAGAGACTTGTTTCCCCATTTTAACTTAGAGTCTAAGCAATGTTCTAGTTTTCATTCGCCCTCTTATTATGATTAATCATCACTAAAATGGAGTTTGGCTATAAACCAGGAGAAGTTTTTATTTTTATACCTTTAAACCCATATAGTTTGAAGAATATATTTCAGTTTCTTAGAAGATATGACAAGAACCTGATATATCCAATTGTAATTTTTAAGTACCAAAAAGTCCCATTACCCACCCTTATTTAACAATGGTAACTATCTTGTCATGCCAGCACTATAAACACCAGTGGAGAACTCATACAAACAGGTATTCAAACCTGGAAAAGTCAAGGGAGGGACCACAGGAGATAAATAAAATAACCACAGCAAAGAGTCATATCTCACAGATCCCAAGGTCAAGGCAAACAGAGACCTAGAACCAAATATAACAGAATTAGAGCCAAAGACAGCAGGAGAGAGGAAAGAGTGTTCATTAAGCTAGTTGGGACATGGGCAGGTTGGCCAAGAGATGAAAATAGCAAAAGGCCACCAGGTATCTGGGTAAATTAATTTTAGGAAGCCACGGGAATGAGATAAGGGTTTGGGATTAATATTCTGGTCTTTTTGTCCTCACAGGAACTGGTGTTAGATTGGTCAGCGGACAGCTGACTGGCAATGATCATTTTTCTTGTGGCTGAGGCCACTGCTCACATTTACTTCACACAGTAATTTCTCTATAGCTTCTGACATCTAACTGGGTGAGTCAGGCTGGACTTGAGAACAACAACAAAAATTTATGATCCATATATTAGAGGGTCCAGAGTGACTTCAGGTGAAGATAACTGTTGGAATGGTAGTACCTTAAGTTGAGGGGTAAAAGGAGATGGAATCAGAGTTCAGCAGAGCATGTGGAAATGTTAGATGACTGCCTAGAACACTGAACAGAACATATGCTGCCTGTGGATCTGAAGATTCAAGATACAAGTCAAATAAAATATAAACTGGGCAGTGTTCCAGCTGAAGCAATAAAAAATCAGAAATGCAAACAGACCTGCAAGACACCTCCAGGTGTTCTCAATATCAGAAGATTTATCAATGCGGGGCTCGATCCCAGGATCCGGAGATCATGACCTGAGCTGAAGGCAGAGGCCCAACCCACTGAGCCACCCAAGCGCCCCTACCTTTTCTTTTCTTAAGCCATCATTTCATAGAGTATTTAATGATCCCCTTCATTCAACCAACATCTATTGATAAGCACTCCATTCTATGATGTAGAGAACATTAAGACATATGACATTTGCAAATATCTTCTCCCATTCCGTGGGTTGCCTCTTTGTTTTGTTGACTGTCTCCTTTGCTGTGCAGAAGCTTTTGATCTTGATGAAGTCCCAAAAGTTCATTTTTGCTTTTGTTTCCTTTGCCTTTGGTGACATATCTTGAAAGAAATTGCTGTGGCTGATATCAAAGAGGTTACTGCCTATGTTCTCTT